>JAJOOO010012584.1:0-30482 GCA_029582685.1 Solanum piurae | reverse complement strand
TCGGGAATCGATCTAAGCGTGATCTGGATGCTGAGAACCTGAACCTACATCCCGAGAAGATGTAGCACACGTATGCGTCAGTACTTGAAAGGTACTGAACATGCAGGATAGAGTAAAGCTGAAATAACATCATAACTGAACAAATCAAATTAGCAATGACATAATCTGAACATGATATAAATACTGAATACTGAGCTAACTGAATGCAATGACCAATTTATAATATGCTGAAACTGAATGAACTGTAAATGTGGTCAATCCAGTAAATTCTGACTGAAGTGTGGGAGCTACTAATAACCGACAATAAAACCACATGAGCTAAATGTGGAGTCCGATGTATACGCCCCATCGAGTTGACCCAATATACCCGGCCAAAGGTATAGAGGCATGCTGGCATGATCACTAACTGATATTGCCCACAGAGGAAACTTACACCTACATGGCTCATAGTTCTGGGACTATATGAGTACGTTGAACCCTAGTCCAACTTGGTATTATGCTACTCCCAATGGATAAAGTGATTAACACATTATGATTGAATTTATGTAAGTTACTGGATAGCTCGAACTGAACATGAAAACTGAGAATGCAACAATTAAACTGATATTGATGCATTAATAATTGAGGCATGTATAACTGAATGACTGAAATATCTGACCTAGCATGTGTAATTCAAGAACTAAAGAAATACATAGCTAGGGTTCTGGAATTCATGCAATAAACTGATTATTAACATACTAATCTGATTTGGATCATTCTAACAGCTAAGAACCCAATAATTCTAACATTCAAGAAACCCTAGGTCTAGTCATAATAAGGGAATCAAGAAACCGACTGAAAATTAGGGACCTAATGGGTGAAAGGAACCCACTAGTGAAATCCCACATACCTGGTGACGAATTTCAAGGAGAAATCCTTTGATTTCTGGGCTGGAACGGATAGAACCTTGTTGCGTTCTTGAACTAGATTCTTGCCTTCTTTCTCCTCTTAGCGTTCTAATTTTTCTAAGTTTGATTAATGATTTGACATAGGTAAGTTCTAGTTATGTTTCTAGGCTTAAACTAACTAAAATTTCATTATTTAGGGTCTAAACAACGTATCTTAGGGGTTAAATGAAATAGAAAAAGACCAAAAGACCTCTGACTTAACTGATGTCGGAGTGATCGACGGACGGGACTGACGGGCTGTCAATCAATCGACGGTCCGTCGATTGGAGTCGTCGATCGAGTCTGCCTGACAGGGCTTCACTAAATCTAGCATAACTTTTTACTCGGAGGTTGGATTTTAGAAAACTTGGTGGCGTTGGAAAGAGGATTCAATTATCTATCATATCATAGGTCATGGGACATATAATTCCTTTTGTGCTAAAAGTTATGACCATCTGAAGTTGATCCAATCATAATTTTCAGCTAACTGGCTGTTGACCCTTACATACGGTCAAACCTACGGACCGTGGATCGAATGACGGTCCATGCTGGTCAACCGTAGATCATGTCAGATACTGGGTAAAGGAGGCCTCGATCCACGGATACAGACCACAGACCGTGGTATGACCTACGGACCATGGGTCGAAACTTAGCCGATTTTTTTGAGCTGAGTTGGGGAGGAGTTGCAGTGGTGAACCACGGACCACCAGCACTGGTCATGGTCTGACCTACGGTCCGTGGATGGCAACCGTGAGTTGCACCTACAACTTTTAAAAATCTGCATTTTGGTCTGTTTCGGATACGGGGTGTTACACTAGAGATCCCCGATAGGGAAAGATTAGAATGGGAAGGGGTGTACAAGCCTAAGCTAGCGAAGATCATATCCTCCATTTGGGTTAGAAAACTGGTAGGGTAGGGTTATTTGGTTTATTTGGCTCATGTTTGGGATGTTGAGGTTGAGTCTCCCTCTATTGAGTCTGTTCCTGTGGTGTTTGAGTTTAAGTAAGTGTTTCCTATGGATTTGCCTGCTATGCCTCTGGATAGAGATATAGATTTCTGCATTGACTTGGAAACTGGAACTCGCCCTATTTCCATCCCTCGGTATCGTATGACTCCAGCAGAATTAAGAGAGTTTAAGGCTCAAATCCAAGAGCTTCTTGATAAAGTTTCATCCGTCCTAGTACTTTCCCATGGGTTGCTCTTGTCTTGTTATTATGAAGAGGGAGGGTAGTATGAGGACTGGTGATTTTATCTTGAGCTATAATGGAGTGGATTAATACCGGAATGACAAGCTTATGGATAAAGAAAGTCTCATTGAGTATACTTGGGTGGAGGAATTTGAAGATGTTAGTAAGAAAGTGCTTATAAAAATTGGGTTGGTCTTTCGAATTTGATGAGTATACCTGAGTTTGAGGTGTCGTGTTGATGAAAGGTTGGTTTCATAGCAATAGTCAGGGCTGATGAGCATAATGATAATAAGAGTCCGTGGCGGATTGTGATGGGATGCAAATATATAATGAGAATGTTGATTAAGCGAATTTTGTATGGTAATTACGACTTGCGAGTACCTAAGGTTGTGGTTTTCTAATATTTGGTGAGTAACGTGGTTGTATGGAAAGTTTTAAGAGATGGTGGGACACCACTCGAACAGAATTTAAAAGAGCTAGAGTTATAATGAAGGAAAATATAGTGGAATGTAGTACAACCTTAAGAGAGTGGCGAGAGCAAGAATAATTTATTTGATTCTTAAGGCAAAATAGGTATCTTCAGAGGGGTAGATAATTGGGTTTAGAGACGCGTGATTTCATTTATTTTGCTGTGGCTATAATAATAGTGTCACAAGTCCCTCAGATTGATTAAAAACGATTGGAAATGACTTGATAAAGGAGTGTACATACATTAGCTCGAGTGTGATGATAAGTGCTTGTTTTGTTTTGAGTTTAGTAATGAGTGTGATTAAAATTTTAGCGAAAAGATATTGTAAGATCGATGGAGATGCGATCAATGATAAGCGAAGATCCAGAATTTCATAAAAGTCTTCGAGGTATAAGCTAATGTTGATAGATAAGGGGATTGTGTTATACGGTTGAGGTTACAATTCAGAGTTTTCATTATAAGTCTACATTCGTGGTGATATATTTTGTCAAGGTATGAATTGGCAAGGTGAAGAACGATCAATTGTATCCGGTATTGAGCATATGAAAGGACTTACACCTAATTTGAGTCGTAAAGTTTATTACTTTTGATTGTTAAAGTACCCAAGAAAGGTTTCATTTAAATGTGTTGGTTTATAATAAGGTAAATGGTCGGAGTGTTATGATGGTTGTTAGTATTGTGAGTATGATTCACTTGTTATGCTCTCGTGTGTTTTCACTTTTGTGGGTGGATCCCTAATGGTGGATCAGGGGTACCAAATCCTGCGATGTTCTCTTGGTTGAGTGGGAAGATTGGGAAGATTTGGTTATTTCGAATGACATAATTGGTGTTGTCTTGGAGTTGTTAAAAGTATTTTAGTGGTTCTACATGTACCACCTTACGTATGAGAGTTCATAGAAGAGTTACCATGTGTAATTATGGTTGTCCGACAATCTTATATTCATCTAGTCGGCGAGGTCATGTATTAATTATGTGTGGTTGAATGTGGGAATCAGTGAATCCAATTCTACTATTCTTAAGAGGTAATCTATAATTACTAAATCTAACATTTCGATAGTGTTGCTAGAGGGTTTTTATGCTTGGACATATCCCTCAATAAGTATCTAATGTCTAAAGACCAAATTTTGGTAAGTTAAGCTTATGAAAATTTATGTTGTGAGAAAGAGATGTTGATAAGAACTATGATTGTTTGAGTATTACGAGTGTGTGTTGGTTGATTCAGGTTCACTTCTAATTGTAGCGAGTATTGATTTGAAATTTTATCATACTTAAGTGCTAAAGGATTCGTCTGAATGATTGCGTCAAGGTCCTTCATAACATGTTGCAGACGTGTGTACGATTAACTTTGGTGGTTGTTGGGAATCATTTTGTTGTTTGTTAAGTGTACATACAACAATATTTATCACTCCAATATTGAGATGACTTCATTTAGGCATTGTATGGGAGGATGTATAGATATTCAATTGGTTGGCTGGGGACGAGGATTATATCATAAAGTGAGACTCAGTGTTGTTAAACAAAACCTTCGGTGTGAGGAAGAACCAATTGAAATTCTTGATCACGATGTCCGGAAGCTAAGGACATGCGAGACAAGTATCCCCAGTAATTCGACGTTTCAGATACTACTCTTCCCTTACTTTAGCCAGTCTTCCTTAGTTGATCACTCGGGGATGAGTGATGGATAAATTGGTATCTATTGTAACGACCTGATTCCGTCGTTAGGGAAAAGGCAATAGAGAAAGAATTGGGGCCAGAAAACTTTTTCATAGTAACTTTAGATTTCCTAACCTAGTTCAGATTTGTACGAAATCGGAATCAGTGAGGTATAGAGAAATTTGGTAGCAATCGGGTGACTTATTTATGATTTTGATTACATGAGTGGTTAGATAAGTGGTTAACGAATTTGTACGACTTTACAGAATTGAATTCGGGTGAGTAGAACTCCTGAATCGATCTTAGCATGAACGGTATTTTCTGAGCGTCGTTGGTTAAAGGTGTGTTTTGAAATGGGGGTCTTGGAGTTATTAAAATAGCTCACTGGTTCCGTGCAAGCCGCTGGGGCGGGATTTCTGCCGCCAGGGTGGGGCTGCTGTAGCAAGGTGAAGACCACTGTGGCGGGTCCGACGCAACTTAAGGTGGTAAATAAACCCCAAAACATCTTTATTCTGCACTTTTCGACTTTGAGAGCTAGGAGACGACCCCAGACGAGTTCTTGAGCATTTTTCACCATTCTTGAGGCTAAAGGTAAGATTTTAACTCTCCAAATCCGTGTTTCGATCCGTAGAACATAATTTCTTGGGTAATTATCGATGGGGGGGGTTTGATCTGTGATTTATGATGGGAAAAAGCCCTAAATTGGGTATTATGATCTTGGGTTTGGTCTAGGGTTATTGGGTTTGTTATAATCCAGATAATTAGACATTTGATTGTTGATCCTTGCGTATAAATTGTTGTTTGTAGACCTAAAACAAGCGGAAAGAATCCAAAAAGAGAAGATTCAAGTGCCTTAGGGGATTCAAGCTTGGATTCGAGGTAGGTGATGGTTGTGATTTCATTATGTGTGATATATGTTTGTAATTGCTTATCATAATGCATGTATGTATGCAAATGTAGCATTATTGATCACCCTAATCGTAAATGAGGATAATTGAATAATTGTATGCCATGAATCACCTCTTGTTGTATGATTGTGAGAATATACATTGTGATTGTGATTGTGATTGTGGTTTGTTGAATGGATCAGGTGTTGCGTTCCGACACACTAACATGGATCGATTGCCACATTCCGGCATAAACATGGGATCAGTTGCCACGTTCTGGCATAAATATGCAATCGGTTGCCACGTTCCGACATAAATATTGGATTGGGTACCACGTTTCGGTATGCTAACAGTTTGGGTGTGGATTCCATGAGAGGACCATTGAATTGAGTTCCGTGAGAGGATCGTTGAATTGTGTTGTGTATCTACTTGTGATGATTACGTTCATATCTAATGATGATTGCTATTTGAAGACAGTATGTTGCTCTAAATTGATAACCAATGTGTATTATTGAGAACGTGGAATGCTACATTGATCCTGAAAAGATGACTAATATTGTATATGTTCGGTATATGCTTGTTTTATAATCTTGTGGTTACTTGCATGTGTTTCACTTATTGAAATAGCCGCATGATCCTACCAGTATACTGTGGTTGTGTACTGATACTGCACTTGCTTGTTCTTTGTTGAGTACATGGCATATTCAGGCGGCTATTGATAGACCTCAGCTAAGTGACTATTGATCGTGATCGGATTCAAGGGTGAGCCAGTTCTTTCAGGCTGCCATGGATCTCTCCTATTTAAGTCCATTCTTTTCGGACTCAGACTATTTGCTTAAGGTGTTTGTTTAGTTTCGGGGTTGTACCCCTTGTTCTTAGACTTGTCGTTAGTAGAGTTTTGGTACAATGACTTTTAAGTTCTAGGGGTTGAATTTCCGCATTAGTTTGGTTAGTTAATTGTTTAAACCTTTGGAGTTTATGGGGACTCCATTTTTATTGTCATTTAAACCTGCTTCCGTATCTTTAAATGCATAGTTTTTGGTTAAATTTGTTTGTTTGGGTTGTAGTAATGGTTCTCCCACTGGAGGGTTTGTGTGGGTGCCAATCACGACGATCTGGATCGTGACACTAATTAGGATTAGCTTTTCTAATTAAACAACTTTAAGGGGTGATTTTTTTATTTCCTTTTTTAAATTAAAAACATTGTTTAGTCTCTTTGGGTTAAAGTTTGCAAATACAGTGCTTATCATGTGGTCACTTTAGATATTTCTGTGGTAAAAGTTATTCAAAGTCGTTATATTCATATTTAATTTGTTCAAGAACTTTGAAATATATGATCTTATAATAAATATCTTATGACGGAAAAACAAATGTTCAATATATGATAATATTGTTCATTCTTTTAAAGAAAGTGTGATGGAATTAAGTGTTGTTCATCTTGTATTTCTAAGATACTTAGAACAAAACTTTAAAAAACTTGGTAAGAAACAACAAAGTTTAAAGAGTATTTTCAAAACTAGAAAATTAAAACTAGTAGAGAAAATAGAATCAGAAATAGATTAGAAACAACATAAAATATTTTTCTCAAAGAAAGAATATCGAGCCCACTGAATGCACAGTGTCCCCTTAAGAAAATTATTCCCCTCAAGTACCCGAGGTTAATGGAATATATCCTCCCAGGATAGAACGATCTTACTCACTGGTGTATCAGTACCTAAAATCACGGTGTCAGCAAACTACTCAACGGCAGTAAAGTACACTTAGAATACTAGATTTAGTAGTAGTAGAAGAAGTCCAGAAAAATTCATTTAACTAAAATGAGAGGAAATCTCTCAATTTATAGAAACCAAAGGTTAGTGTGAAAAAAATCTTATTGTGCCTTACCGGAAAGGTCACAAACCTTTAGAAAAATCACAATCTTTTGGAACGGTCACAACCTTTCATAAAAGTCACAACTTTTCATAAAAGTCGCAATTTTTCATAAAAGTCACAACTTTTCATAAAAGTCGCAACTCTTCATAAAATTCACAACTCTTCATAAAAGTCGCAACTCTTCATTTTCCATTCACACTTGTTTTAAATCCAACAATCCCTGCATGAATGGGGAATGACTCCAAGACAAAGAAACAGACAAGTATGTGTACTTTACAAGCAAAAATTAATTGCATCTGAATAAGTAGGTTTCCCCTTGGACATTTCGTAGTGAACATATGTTGGATATACTCGATCAATCGGTAGATGCGATATCTTTGAACCATCGAGATTTGATGTATACCTAGACAACCATATGTCAGAAAATTAAACCTTTACCGTTTATGGTTATTACGGTTTTGTTCGTTTCAGCCATGAACACCTCATGGTTTCATGAGTGTACGTAGAATATGCTTTTGACAATAATTCTCTTTGAAGCGGCTTACACTTCACACTCACATATGTGATTTCTAACCGTGTCATCGCGTAGATACACTATTTGGTCAAGTCTGCCAAACTTAGAAAATCATTAAAGACTTTAGGATTTATTAACTCATTAACAAAACTTAATGTTCTAACCTGGTTCCTGAACATTGTCTTCATAATGAGAATGGATTGAATTGATTGACAATGTTGAACCGTCTGTCACAACTTTGTTTTTCTCCTTAAATCTAGCTCTAGATAGAGTTACCACCATGATGAGTTGTTCTAAGTCATAAAACCATTTCCTTAGATGATCTTTCAACTTTCTCTCTAGTTAGGCCTTTTTGTAAGTGGATCTGATACATTATCCTTTGACTTTACATAGTCAATTGTGATAATTTCACTAGAGAGTAGTTATTTTCTAACGGTATTATGCCTATCTCTTATATGATGAGACTTTCTGTTACACATCATGCTTTATGCCCTACCTATTGCATCTTGACTATCAAAGTGTATGCATACTGATGCCAAAGGTTTGGACCAAAAAAGAATATATATCAAGAAATTTCGGAGTCTTTCAACTTCGCTGACCTTCTCTAGAGTACCTAGCTCAGAGATCATTGTAGAGCTAGCGATACATGTCTTTTTGGAAGATTTCCAAGAGACTGCTCCTCCACCAAGAGTAAATACATATCCACTCGTGGATTTTACTTCATTTTATCCTGGTGATCCAATTTGAATCACTATATCCTTTCAATACATGGATATTGTTATAATGCAAGACATAGTTTTGAGTATGTTTTAAATATCCCAAAACTCTTTTCATTGTCATCCAATGAGTTTGATTGTGATTACTCGTGAACCAACTCAGTTTACTAATAGTACATACTAATAGTACATACTATATCTAATCGCATACACTTCTTGATATACATCATACTTCCCAATACTCTAGCACAATTCAATTGTGAGTCACTTTCGCCTTCACTCATTTGAAATGCAGAGCTCACATTTATTGGAGTCTTGACAATATTGAAATTCAAATATTTGAACTAGTCAAGTACCTTTTTGATGCAATGATACCGTGAAAATGCTAAATATTATGGAGTTTTAAGGATTCTTATACCTAAGATCGCATCAGCAACTCCAAGATCTTTCATATCAAACTTGCTTTCTAGCATACGTTTAGTAGCATTCATTTCATTAGTGTCTCTACTGATGATCAACATGTCATTAATATGCAAACAAACAATGACCGTGTGATTTTAATGTAAACACATTTATCACTTTCATCATTCTTAAATCCATTTGCCAACATGGTTTGGTCAAATTTCTTATGTCATTGTTTGGGTGCTTGTTTTAGTTCATAAAGTGACTTAACAAGTTTGCACACTTTCTTTTCTTTACCAGAAACCACAAAACCCTCGGATTGTTTCATGTAAATTTCTTCCTCCGATTCTCCATTTAAGAAAGTTGTTTTCACATTCATTTGATGAATTTGGAGGTCATATACCGCAACTAATAATATTAACATCCGAATGGATGTAATTCTAGTTACTGACGAGTATATATCGACAAGATCAAGACCTTATTTTTGTCTAAAGCCTTTGACAAAAAATCTTGCTTTATATTTGTCAACAGTTCCATCGACTTCCATTTTTCTTCTGAAGATTCACTTTGAACCCAACGGTTTATTTTCTGGAAGAAGATCAATTAACTTCCAATATGGTTGCTCAAGATTGCATCAATCTCACTATTGACACCATCTTTTCAGAAGGATGAGTCTACAGAAGACACAAAAAATGTTACAAAATCATATTCAAAGAAAGTAGATGTCCTTTGACATTTACTACGCCTCTGAATCTCTTTATTAAGTACATTCTCTCTTTTTTCTTTTCAAGGTCTTTTAGACCCTTCACTAGACTACTCAAGTCTAATTTTACAGTCCACAATCATAGATTTTATTTTAATCCTTTTAGGAATAGGAACTTGGACTTTGGCTAGACACCCCCACACTTTGAAGTATTTCAAGTTGGATTTCCTTCCTTTCCATTTCTCATATGGAATAGATTGTGTCCTGAACAAACAAAATTGCTTTCTTTCTGAAAAGACAAATATTTTTGTTGTTCTCTTTTGCAGTAAGGATAGTTCCTCCACACAAGTCTTGTGGTAAATCTGAACTTATAAGTAATGCAACTATCATTTTCTTCAAAGTTTTTTTTTTCATTCTGCAATTCCATTAGATTTAGGTGAATAGGACAATAGTTTGATGGATAAATCCATTTTCCAAACATATTTCTGCAAAAGGAGATTTATACTCTCTATTCCTATCACATCTTATCTTTTTCCCAACTGATTTTCAACTTCAATATTATATTGTCTAGACATTTTTATTGCTTCATCCTTACCATTCAGCAAATAGACATAGTCGTTTCTAATGCAATTGTACTGAAAGTTATGAGATACTTTTTTTCACCACGAGATGTTGTTGACTTCATATCACAAATGTCAGTGTAAATCAACTCTAAGGGATTAGAATTCCTTTCAACATATTTATAAGAATGCTCAGCATACTTAGATTCCACACAAACTTGACATTTTTATTTATTGCACTCAAAGTTAGACAAAACCTCTAAGTTGATCAGTTTTCCTTACAAGGTTTTGTAATTGGCATGCCCCAAGTGTTCATGTCACAAACAGTTTGACTCAAGAAAGTAGGAACAAATAAAAATATTGAGTTTGAAAAGCTCTCCGCGAGGTAGCTTTTTCTCACAAATATTTTGTTCCTATTTCTTACAATTTTGTGTTATACAAACAGTGTTTAGAGTCATCACCTTGTCAAATGTCCTTTTTGGAAGGACCTTTCCATAACTTTCAATTTGATTGTTATAGAACTACCCATGAACAAAGTTTCATCGGGTCCAATAAAGGCAATATAGTTCAAATGCTTCTTTTACAAAACATGACAAATGACTATTCACCAATACTCATGTCTATACAAATAGTTATATTTAATAGACATATCTTTTCATGAAAAGTCACAACATTTTAAGTGACATTTTTTTATAAAAAAACTCAATCATTTTGAACAAGTATACATATAATTTGGTAGTTTCATACTAGTCATACCATATACTAGTAAAAGAGAAACTCAACGACCATAATATCAAATATACTCCAAGAATTTTGTGGGTCTAACATAATACAAAAATATCATCGAATTTCATATCTTGTGCTCCAAATTTAAATTAGACACTAAGTATAATTTTATCTTTGTCATAAGCAAAGAACCCCACCACATTTTAAAAATAATCTCAAAAATATTTTTCAAGTATTTGAAAATAGTTTTTCCACATATTTTTTTCTCATGCTATCAAAGTGTCATTGACAACATGAAACCTCCTTTGAAAATATTATTCTACAAAAGAATTATAGTGCTTCTATTCCATTTGACAATCTTTACACAATGTCAAAGTTCATTCCATAGAGCCACAAAATAACAAACTCTAAGTCACTGGTATTTTTCCTTTATCACAAATAGACATACCACTTAGTATTTAGAATACTAACACTAAAGACAAAAAATTGTGTACAATTTATTTCTATATAACAATGATGTTTATAGAAAATCAAAAGTACAACATCTTATTATGTGAAGTTTTCATATTCTTCAAACCAATTGCATAGTCTAATTTATCCAGAGTAGAAAACTACAAAAAAAATTAGTCTACAAAAATCGTACACAATCAAGTTTCACATAGAATACAAAACTACAAAAAAAAAAAAAAATCCGTCTCCAAACAGAATTAAACATATTCTTAGATTATCACATAGATATGCTTTTCTTTTCAAATAGCCTTCCAACTATAACATTTTGACATTCTATTTTATCAAACAAAAATGTGCATCTCTCATTCTGCAAACTAAAGAATTTTAAAGGAAACACTTTTTGTCAAGGAAAATTCATTCAAAAATCATATGGTTGCAGATCTTTTCCAAAGACATACATGATAAATATCAAAATTGTTAACTTTTAGAAACTATTTTCCTCCTAAGATAAATAATAAGAAGGTTACCTAGTGTAATCTTTAACCGAAATACCACCAATTCTTCTAGTACATTCTCACTTCAACCTTGCTAAACAAAGCACCGAATTCTGGAGAAGTAATGCACTAATCTTCTACTTCCATGATCTGTTTCTCTCAATCAGTAGAATACAAGAAATACCAACAGTATAATAATTTCCTTAAGATTGTTGTTCATCTTGTTTCCTAAGATACTTAGAACAAAACTTTGAAAGACTTGATAAGAAACAACAAAGTTTAAAGAGTATTTTCAAAACTAGAAAATTAAAACTAGTAGAGAAAATAGAATCAGAAACAGATTAGAAACAACATAAAATATTTTTCTCAAAGAAAGAAAATCGAGCCCACTGAATGCACAGTGTCCCCTTAAGGAAATTATTCCCCTCAAGCACCCAAAGTTAATGGAATATATCCTCCCAGGATAGAACGATCTTACTCACCGGTGTATCGGTACCTAAAACCACGGTGTCAGCGAACCACTCAACAGCAGTAAAGTACTCTTAGAATATTAGATTTAGTAGTAGTAGAAGAAGTCCAGAAAAAATTGTTTTTAACTAAAATGAGAGGAAATCCCTCAATTTATAGAAAACAAAGGGCAGTGTGAAAAAGTTTTTATTGTGCCTTGCCGGAAAGGTCACAAACCTTTGGAAAAATCACAATTTTTCGGAAAGGTCACAACCTTTCATAAAAGTCGCAACTTTTCATAAAAGTCACAACTCTTCATAAAAGTTGCAACTTTTTATAAAAGTCACAACTCTTCATAAAAGTCGCAACTCTTCATTTTTCATTTACACCTTTTAAAATCCAACAATAAGAGCATGAAGCTCAACTCATATTTTTAGTTTAATTCGAATAATAATTCCTTCATTTAAAATAATTTTATATATTTTGAAAATACACAAGACTGATGTTTCTCACAAAATTATCTAAAGAAAATAATGAAAATATTTTAAGTCATCTGAGTTTTCGTTTAATTTGGATGTTAATTCCTTAATTCGAAAAGAAATTTATATATTTTAAAAATATATTCAGAATGCTGATATAAGCTACAATTCTCTTACAAAAATGTGAGAATACCTAAATTAAAATAGTTTGCACAATATTTCTCTATTCAACAAAAAATAACTTTAATCGTGTCATATAAAATAAATTTGTTGGAAGCAATTAATTAGTATCTTTGTCATTGAATGTCTAAATAGAGTGGAGTAATATGTACAATCAGTTTAAATAACTTTTATACTATTAGATCATTTTTATCTATCTTAATAAATAGCATAAAATTTTAATAAAAAATGTTAAATCGATTACTGATGAGAATCGTAAAGTGAGAAAACGTATAAAATGTTTAGAGGTCATATTCTTATAAAAACTTAAAAGCCTACTTTAGTTTATTTTTCTGTATCATGT
This sequence comes from Solanum piurae, assembly GCA_029582685.1. NCBI lineage: Eukaryota > Viridiplantae > Streptophyta > Magnoliopsida > Solanales > Solanaceae > Solanum > Solanum piurae. The sequence goes on along the minus strand of JAJOOO010012584.1, from coordinate 17,474 downwards.
TAAACGTTATGTTTTTTTATTTTCAATATTTGTTTACCCAGTGCGCACAAAGTGCTCACCCGAAGGGCAGAGGTTGTAGCGGCTGCGGGTTATCCTGGGGTTAAAAAAAATAAAATTGTTTTTTAACAAGATTAAAATATGAAGGGAAAAGGGAAAAAAAAACAATGAAAGCAGTTTGAAAATTTTACTAATGCGCCATATTTGTCAAAGAGATAAGCTACTTTACTCTTTTTTTTATTTCATTTTATCCCTACTTAATTTGATACGCCATTTAATAAGTACTAATTAATAAAAATAATAATATTTCTTTTTGAATATAATAAATTTATTAATTTTAAAAATAACTATAATTAATAATAAAAATAAATCAAAAACTTAAATAATTTTTTTTTCTAATTTTAAAACTAAATAAGTAGAAATAATAAACAATAACATAATTATTAGAATTAATTAGGACGATAAAAGGAATTCCATTTAATTAGAACAAATAAATCACTCTGCTTAGCAAAATCATGTCCCTTCGTTGATTTGATTTACTACCATGTACCTCACATGACTCATTGCTTGCGTAGATCGCTTTTTTCATTTAACGTGTTATATTTTTCTATTACTCTTTCTGTCTGTTCATATTCTAATTTATTGCTTCTTACCGCTTTCTTTTCCAATTCATAATCCATTTCCTCTTCATAAGTGAGTTGTTGAGGTATATTATAGTGAATTTAGTCGCGCTTCGTACGATTATAAATAGCTTGTTAAATTCGCCAAATAACTAATTTTTAGAATAATTAAGTACTAAAAATATTTTAAAGATTCTTTGTAGTGTTTAATCCAAATATATCACTTAAGAATTTTGATCTTATGAAAAAAATTTGCCTAAAATTATTCTCCTTATTTTAATAAGAAAAGTAAGTTTAACTTAATAAGTTGAACTCTTTATGCATATGTTTGTCTATACATAATTTTTTCTTTCATTTATTTTGAAATATACATAAGCTTAATGTAAATATATTTAATAAAAAAATTTACGAAAAGATGGTCTTTTTAATATCTGTTGTTTGTTCCTTTAAACAAAGATTTAAATTTTTATGATATCAACTATATATATATTAGTCTTTTCTTTAGTAATGAATTGATTTTTTTTCATCTTTCACTAATTTTAGCTTATGAAATATTTATAAATCACCTTCTATCTTGACTAATTTTTACTACAATTATAATATACTACCTATTATTATTTATATAAAAATGAATAGATTGAAAACTACATAGTCTCAATTTCGCAAAGAATATAAAGTATTCAAATAAATTAAACTCAAACTATTTATATGTATTAACTAAAAATACTCCTTTATATTTATCTATATTTTAGTTAATATTTCTAAATTATTCTAAAAATTAAACATAAACAAAAATTGTGTAATTTCCTAATTCTCAAAATTGATGTCATTATTCACAATTTTTACATAAGAACACAAGAATTAAATTGACTTTTGTGAAGAAAACAAAACATATACAATGTTGATACAATTAAAAAAATCTTGAAGGATAATGAACAAACCGATTCAAGCCTTTACAGTTAAAAATAATTTACCCGAAATTTTAAAAATATTATTTAGTGTAAGAATAAATTAAAACTAAATAAATAAATAAAAGAATCTTTGTTGGAGTACCAAAGAAAATTAGAATAAATTAAAATTAAACAAATAAATAAAAGAATCTTTGTAGGAATATCAAAGAAAATTATCCTAGCCTCTAATATTTAATTTGTACACACGGTCAACATTCGCTACACCATTGAAGATTAATGGACAAAATAGTAACGTAGGGATTCATTTTCCTAGTAGGTTCATCAAACTTAAACTTTAATCCCCAAATATTGTCATATGTTCATCTTATCTTCCACTATAAACAATAAAAATTATTTTAAAAATATATATATGCATAGAATTATAAGTACGGTAAAATCACCAATAATGAGGAAAAAAGAAACAAAACAAAAAAATAAAATAAAAAAGAATACTATAAATAAGAGACATCAAACAAACTAAAATGAGAAGAGTAACATAAGTTAAATATTGTACTCATCAAAATTGAATTTGAATTTGAATTTCCAAAATTGTCATATACTCATCTTATCTTCCACACGGTAAACAATAGAAGTTAGTCACAAATAATATATATATATATTATAAAATTAGACATAATCAAATTGATGTACTTTGGTAACATAAATTAGATATTGTACTCGTCAAGATTGAATTTGAATTCTCAAAATTGTCATATGCTCAATCATCTTATCTTCCACATTGTAAACAATAGAAGTTAGTCACAAATAATCTATATATTATAAAATTAGACATAACCAAAGTGATGTACTTTAGTATAAATATAATGAAGAAAGGAAAAAACGAAAAAATTATTGCATTGGTGAAGATGACATGCTCTAGTATTTATGTAATCAATAAACTTTTAACTTATTGAATAATATAAATTAAAAGAGTAATGTAGTAATCAATAAAATTGTAACTTATATTGGTAATTAGTGTCTTAATTGTAATTTAGTAATACTTTTAAGAAGGAATAGAGAAAGATTTTAGAAAAAAGTGATTAATAGTGTTAAAATGGTGAATAAAATAAATAAAATTATCTTTAATTTCTACAAAATATTTAGGCAAGAAAATAAGGAAAATGACACAAAATTTAGTGAGAAAAAGAGAGGATGAGTTGGAAACGTAAAAAGGAGTAATTGTAAGAAATGAAGCAAAGAGAAGACATGGTGACCTTTGCAATTCTTCAATAATTATTTATAATAATTAACAATTAATGTAATAGCTTATTATAGACAATAAAGTAATATGGTCATTAAAAAATTAATGCAACTTCATAAATAAGATGGAATATGGTTAATTTTTAATTGAAAAATAAGATAAAATAGAAAAAAAGTATCAAAAAAAGATAAATAGCAATAGAGGCCTTCGAGAGGTGTCACATCACCTTGTCTACATTTGACTTTATATTATATATAGATTATTTTAAGAAAATATTTGAAGACATAAATTGAAGATTACCTTTTACTAGCAGATGTTTGATTATTCTCAATTTGTTCTATTAGAAAATATAAAATAATTAATAACTTAATTAGATGAATGGTAAATATGAAAAAAAACTTCAATAATTTTCTTAAATATTGAATAATTCATTTATTTTGAATTATGATTTTTTTTAAACAATTCGCTTAATAGAGAAATAGTGTTAAGTATATTGTACATGTGATGTAAAAAATATAATTAAAAATGTCCTATTTCAACCAATATAAAGCAAATCATTAAAAAAAATACTCGTTTGCTACCAGCTTGTTAACTCTTACCAATATCTAGTCATCTAGAAAAATTTATAACGAAAATTGTAGGAAATAAATCAAAAGTAAATATTGATAATAGTTTAGGATTTATTATTTTTGATATTTATGTAATTCTGTTTAATTATAATTTGTTAGATAAGAGGATTTTCTAATCGCAATTTAATTTGATTTGTTAATATTACAAATAGGGGTGTCTTATTACATATTTTTCAATATAAAGAGAAAAAAAAAATTAAAATTATTAAATAAATATCTAAAATAACAATTTTTAAATAACTTAAAATTCCAACTCCAAATTTAAATTATTATTCTTCCGATTCTTTGAAATATTCAACATGTAAATGGTGGTCACAATCATATAATTTTGTGGGTCTGTTAAAAAAGAAAGAAAGGAGCTGTGCTTGTCAATTAGGAAAGGGGCAAAAACGTAATAGGAAAATCATCAATCTCCTAAGCAAGGGACAAAACTGTCAATTCACACCTATCAAGCATCACAGCTAAAAAAAGGTTGCGGGGTTAATATTGTCCTTTTGAAATTCAACTGTGTTGTTCTCCTCCGCTTTAAATGCAGCAATCTTCAGTTCATCAGCTCTCAGCTTTGCTCAGCCTTTTTTTATCAATTCCTCAAAACGCAACTTTACTATATTTGAAAATACATATATTTTTCTTTCTTTTATCATACATTCAAATCAGGGAGATTTTTCTGTTTCCAAAGAGACGCAGCAACATTCTTCTCCCAATTCACAAATTACAAGGTTAGCTTCGATTTTATCGACGTTTTTTTTTCAATTTCGGTTACTGTTTTGTTTTCATATGGTTAGCTAATTATCATCTTTTGATCCCTTTTGCGTGAGTTTGAGGTCGGATTATTCGTTTATGGGAATATTTTCTAATTTGCGTGAGTTCTGAAGTTGGATTATTCGTTTATCGGAATATTTTCTAAAAAAATGTTGTTCTTATTTTTTTTCACGAATCTTTTTTTAGTAATTTTAGGAAGAAAAGAGAAATATGGTCTTTTTTAATTGATTTGGTTGGTGGCGTGTTGTTGTTATTTTTGTAGAATTACACACTTTTGCCAAATTAAACAATAATTATTTTTTCGTCCTTGTTGTTCCTTGTGGGTCAGCTTTGAGTAATTGGATATCAAATAATAATAGGAATTTTATGTTTGAATTAGCTTGTTATGTAATCCAATTAAATTCTAAATCAGTGAAATACTTTATTTGAGCAAATTTTAAAGATTTTATTTGAGATCGTTGGTGGGTTCTTTTAATTTTGGTTAAACCCCACACTAATTAAACCTGAGATAATCGAATCCCGTTTATGATTTTGTAGATAACTGAATCACATCAAATGTTTTGTTTAAGTATTTTAGTTTACAGGGATTATTATTGTGCAGTGAGTTTCTCAATTTATAGTTATTGATGTTAAATTTTCCGTCTTGTTTATCTTGTTACAGGTAGTTTTCTTGATCTGTAAAAGAGGAAAAGTTTTTTTTTATCTTCCTCTTTATCAGTTTCTTTGGGTAGCAATTGATGGGATCTCTATCGGAGCCAATTATGGAAGAAACTTACAGCAAGCCCCCTGGAATTAGGGTGATGGAGAGGGCAAAGAAGTCTAACCTCTCTTTCAAGACATATCAAGGCATTGTGTTAATTGTAACATTTTTAGCTTATACAAGTTACCATGCTACTAGAAAAACTACAAGCATTGTGAAAAGTGCTTTGGATCCCCAGTCTCCTCATGTTGGTTTAAAGTTTCCGTGGCAAAGGCGTAATACCACTTATGACCAAAATCAAAGTTCAAAACTTTCTTGGATGCTTAAAGATGGTTGGGTACCATTTAACGGACTTGATGGTACAGCGATGCTTGGTGAACTTGATGTGTCTTTCCTTTTTGTATATGCCATGGGAATGTATTTCTCCGGTCACGTTGGTGATAGGATGGATCTGAGAATATTTTTGACTGTAGGAATGGTGGGTACTGGTGTATTCACTGCCCTTTTTGGAGTTGGATATTGGGCAAATGTACACATCTTTTATTACTATCTAATTGTCCAAATGATGGCTGGATTGTTCCAATCCACAGGATGGCCCTCAGTGGTTGCAGTAGTGGGGAATTGGTTTGGGAAAAAGAAGAGAGGACTTATAATGGGTATTTGGAATGCTCACACCTCGATCGGTAATATTACGGGTTCTTTGGTTGCTTCATTATTGTTGAAGTATGGATGGGGTTGGTCAATGGTTGTTCCTGGTACCCTTATTGCTGTTGTTGGCGTGGTAGTATTCCTTTTCTTGCCGGTTAATCCTGAATCTGTGGGAGCTAATAAAGATGAAGATGAAGTGTTTTCTCCTAGAAAAGAAGGCGATGAAGTAACAGAGCCTTTCTTGAGATCACATAGAGAAGAGGAATCAGCCGTGGGTTTTATTGAAGCATGGAAGATTCCAGGGGTGGCGCCGTTTGCGTTTTGCCTTTTCTTCGCAAAGTTGGTAGCATACACATTTTTGTATTGGCTGCCTTTCTACATTAGCCACACAGGTATGCTGAACTGCAGTCTTTTATATCAGTATTTTATCGCACCATATTAGTTGAAAGTTTCTCTGAACTCTTTGTTACCTGTTGATATTTTTGCAGCTATAGAAGGAAGGTATTTATCCAATGAGGAGGCTGGAAACTTGTCGACATTGTTTGATGTTGGAGGTGTAGTAGGTGGAATCCTAGCAGGTTACATATCTGACCGCTTAGATGCCAGAGCTATAACTGCTGCCAGCTTCATGTACTGTGCTATCCCAGTTCTCTACTTCTATCGGAGCTATGGACACGTCTCCATGACCATAAACATCATCCTCATGTTGATCACTGGAGTATTCGTGAATGGGCCTTATGCATTGATCACAACTGCTGTTTCGGCTGACCTGGGAACACATAGCTCTTTGAAAGGCAATTCACGAGCGCTTGCAACTGTCACTGCTATTATTGATGGAACTGGCTCAATTGGAGCGGCCATTGGACCACTTCTAACCGGTTACATTTCAACTAATAGCTGGAGTGGTGTATTTACAATGCTGATGGGATCAGCTTTTATAGCTGGTTTGTTTCTAACCAGGCTTGTTGTAGCTGAAGTGGGTGAAAAGATTCAACAATTAGGGCCCCAAGGATCATCACCTAGATCAAGGTCCCCTGACCTTCTAGTGTGAAAATAATAATTGTGGTATTCTTTTATTGCTTTTTGTGAATGCATTTCGAATGTTAGCCTAGGATCATAGAGATATATAGAGTTGGAGATGCATTTCTTGACAAGAAATGGAAGGATTTCTAGTATCCTTGTGTACAGTGTGGGAGTGAGTTTAAAAGGGGGATCACTCCCAATATCATGAAATAGCATTTCCAAATGTACATTCTTGTGTGCCAGAAAAGGATCAAATTCATCATTTTAGTATAGTGGAAACCTGGGTTATTGGGCGTTTTGTACATCATCTTTTTTTCCCGATTGAATAAAGGCAGTGAATCCTCTCAAAAGTTTCACATAGTGAATTTACATAAATTTTTAAAAATTGAAGAACAATTATTGAAAGTTGTATCCATAAAAATGGCTATGGTAAGACGTCAATTCAATCGAATTTCTCATCTTTCGCATCTATTTCTGATTGAATAGCTGACAAAGTTGTGCTGCAATTTTCTTAAGAGTAATGGAAATTATTGAAGCTTACATCCTGTTCCAAAAGAAGGAAAAAAAGAATCTTTCTTAAAAAAAATCGTATATTCTTAAAATATACTCTTCGCAATAATATAATTAATTCTCACAAATTGAGGTCTTGAGCAGAGAAAGAAAGACCAAACTCTATCGGTCAGACGTCATCAGAAGTATGTGATTTTGCCTTTCCCATCAAATGTTGTAACCCTGTACCTATACATTTTGTGGTGGTGAGACGAGGTGTAACGAAACACATCTGGTTTATATAGCCATTTTTTTAATAGTGTAACCTTGATATGGTGGCCTTCTAAGTATAGTGTTGTTTCTGCACAAATTTTTATGTTTCGAAATTTTGACATCACTTCACATTGATATTATAGACAAAGAAAAGATGAGTTTGGATCTAAAAGGTTTTTTTTTCGATGCAAATCCAAAGGTCTTTTCTTATATTCCATTCACACCAATGTGCACCTAATGATATAAACAATGCTTTCTTTTTAAAAAAATAAATAATAACTTGCTTCATATCAACCACAAATTTATAATTACAGACCTAATACTAGAAGAATAGTGGTGGGGTGGGGTGGGGAGTAAAAAATCTTAATCAAATTGGGCAATAAAATATGCTTCATCACCTAATTAACTAAGCTCTATTGATTGAGGAATATAGTGGATATCTACTCGAATTAGATTCATTATAGAGATCACCACAATATTTAAACTTGTAGCCAATTATATATATAGTTAATGAGCAATAATTAAGAAAGTTTATACCTTCTAGCTTACTTAAGTAACATAGTACGTTAATTGCATTTTTCTAATCATGGACCACTCTGATCTTGCTTATTTTATTAGAATTTTGACAATTTTTTGTTCATAATTTCAAATGAAGGGGACCACTCTTTCTTCTATTATTTTCTTTTGGTAGGTTCAATCAACGGGCGTTGGGTTAGAAGTTTCGACTATGAGTTCAGCCGAACTTAGTAATTTTTGCTCAAATATTGTACTTGTATTAAGAAATTTATTAAAGATGTACAAATATTAAGTTTAGAATTCAGTTATTAATATTTTAACTCGTCGTTATAAAATCAATAATTTATAAGATTAATATTAATATGTCATAGTCTTATGTAAATTATAATGACAAGGAAAGAATAGGACCTTTGATAGTAGCTTAAAGGACGGAGGTACGTGTTTACAGTTACAACCAAGTTTCAAGTTGTTATGAATGTAAACCAGCCATATTTCTCGTGCAAAATTGTCTCTTCAAAGCAGAAACAGCCAGTTCCTACTAGTATGATAGTTACATCTCCATCATATTATCAAACAACATAATTTGTTCTGGGTGATAAAATTAGCTCGTAAAATTATGATCCGGTCAATCCAGCCCCAAACGATTCTATAATAACAATTGTTGTATGTCTTATTATTTTATTTTATGTCTGAGGCCAACAAAAGAAGGTCCCTTGGATATATTGAAAAAGAAAAATATTTTTAGTAATAAAAACTAGAGAAAGTTATATTGACAAACGTTTGAAATGGGTCCAAATGAAACATAATGGGCACAAAAGATTCATATCAGCGATGTAATTGCATACGTCTTTAAGTTGTACTCCATCCATCCCCTTTATGTTGTATTTAACTGGACATAGAGTTTAAAAGAAGTTTTTTTAATTAAAATTGCAGGTATATCATTTTTCTAAAGCTAAAATTAAAAAATTAAAGTTTATTTCTAAATAAAGAAGTACTATAGAAAAAAAACAACATGCCGTACAACAATTTATAAATAATCACTTTTTGGCCTTGTAATTAAAAAAATAAGTATAGCATTGAAGTTTCAATTTCTACTAATGAAACTCCAAAATATCATCCTTCAATTTTACTTGTTAAAGCAAAATTCTAGGAAAATAATTATTTTTAAGACGAGTAGAAAAATGAAGTGGACGATATTTTTACTATAAATTAGAGTGGGTCGGTGACAGAGGCAGATTCAAAATTTAGAGTTTTTGGGTGTCAAATAGGCACATTTTTGGGTGCCAAATAGGCACATTGATTAGATCACTAAATCAACCTTAGGCTTTGATTCCGAGTCCATGAAACATAATTTTTTAAATTTTTTTTACTAATATTATAAGTATGTATTATCATTTATAATTGTTCTCGATGAGTTTACATATTTTGAAAACGATCAATGAGAACATCATTACGTACATTTATAAATACATAACACACTATGTAACAAACTAATCAATCGTTCAAATATTAATCACCAATCATGTTTCATACTACATTTTATATCTATTTCATAGAAGAGAATGATATTTCCACAATTATGATAGTTACAGGTAAAATATTTGCTTAATCAATTTCGTAAAGATTAAAACATCAAAATATTTTTTAATTTTATTATGAAAAAAGGATTTTACAATTATCTTAATAAAAAATAAAAGCGAAGTTACTATGATATTATTTAAAAAGTAGATGAAGTTATTCTATTTAAATTATAAAACGAGATTAAGAAAAATATTAATTCCGACTTTGTTTTTGAGTTAAAAGAATTTTAAAAGAAAAGAAACAATAAAGGGGTTCTTTAAAAATAATAATTTTATTAGAGAAATAAAAAGTTATTATGTTTATTAGGAAAAAAATGTATTTTTAATACAATAAAGTAACAACAAAGACATTTTTGGGATCAAACTATTAATAGTGGGGATATTTTTGAAATAAATTATTAATAGTAGGGACATTTTAAAACCAAATTATTAACGGAGAATATTTCTACTCAATATTACATATTTTAAAGTTTACTTTAACACTTCTCCATCAAGCAAATAACTAATATACAATTATAAAAAAAAAACAAAGATTAATAAATTAAATTAGTCAAAAATAATTACTAATTAAAACTATGCCAACTAGAATTAGCAAGAGAAAAAAAAGAATCTGGCTCCTCTCCATTTTCTCCAAGTTCCTACTTAGATGTATGCCACTTGTATTATTTAAATATCAATGGTGCATATTTTTAAGTAATCAAATATCTTAATCATGATTAAAAGGATATATATTATCATTTAAATCTATCTAACTATTGCTATAAAAAAAATCATCTCACAATTTTTTCACACCATAGTTCAAATCATTTTCGTTATCTATAGTTTTTCCATTCACAAAAGAAAAATATTTCTTCATAGGCTAAATTTCTGTCAATTTAAAATAAACATTTAAATAAGCTATTTTATGAAGAAAAAATATTGTAAAATCATAAAATAAATTTTTTAGCATTCAAATATTAAATAATAGGTATTGAAAATTACTTTGCCATAAAATATCAAAGGAAACTAAAAGTTAGACAAACTTTTCCAAAAAATAGATAGAATTTATTTTAAAATAACAAAATGTCTATAGATTTGATCGTGACTCAAGTTGTTAAATTATAGAAGAACTCTTTTTATATCAAAAGCTTAATGCTATTTAATTGAAGTAAATCCATTTTTTCACAAAATTTTGGAAAATGAATATTTTTTTACTAAAGTTGGGAATCTTAAATATCTTTTTTAATCATGGTTAATTAGTACACTTCTTTGATTAAGAAAATTAATTAATTCCCACCTTTAATATTTAAGTAACATAGGTGTCATACATCTAAGTAGGAACTTGGGGAAAATGGAGAAAAGAGAAACGGAGAGGAAAAATAAAATCATTAAAACCATGCATTGTTGAAGTTAAATTCGCTATCTATTTTAGGCTGCAAATTCATTTTTTTAAAACAAAACAGAACTACCTAGATTCGATCCTGCATCTGGTAGGAGGGAGGTTCTCCTTTGACCAATGGCACCCTAGCACCTTTAGGTTCTGTGGGTGCCATTTGTTTATTTATACAAATATTACATATATACACCTATATATACATCATGTTTCGATCGAAGCTTGTGGGTGGTGTGGCACCCTCACCGAGCTTAGTAGATCCGCCCCTGGTCGGTGGGGGTAATTTTTTTGTTGATGATGTCAAATTGATGTTAGAAATGAAGGAAGTTTGAAGTTTTGACTAAACAAACATGACTTTCCACATTGGATTATGAAACAAATCTGATTTCCAATATAAATACTGATATATATTATTATTGCGGAAAACAAATTACAGCATAGAATACACACAATAAAGTACTAGCATACTAACTATGGAGAGATTTACATAGAATGAGGTAATTAGAAGGGGATGAGATACTAGAACAGAGAAAGGGAATGAGAGATAACTAACTGATAGCCAAAGCTTCAACATAATTTGTATAACAATTCTTTCTAATCCCTAGATCTTTTTAACAATAGCTAATTAGGTCTAGATCCCAAATAAAACTCTCAAATATTTTACTCGATTCAATAATATCAATTGAATCAATCTTATTTACCACGTCTAGCCCCTATACCCTTAGGGGTCGTTTGGTAGAGTGTATTAGCAAAAATAATGCATGCATTAATTATATGTATTAGTAATCCCTTGTTTGGTGCATTTTTTCATGCATGCATTAACTAATGTTTGCATTAGTTATACACTCTATTGTGTATTGAGGAGTGTATTACTAATACCATGGATTTCTAGGTATTAGTAATGCAAAGGATTTAATACATGCATTAATATGGTTAAAGACTCAATTACCTCTCAAAAGTACTTTTACATCTTTTCCACCACAATTGTGAAGGATACTTTTGTAAACAAATATTTTTATACAATGCATACTATTTTTAATACACCAAACCAAATAATACATAAAAAATAATCTATGCATAACTAATCTATGCATTACTAATACACTCTATTTGGTATTATTTTTAGTAAAAATTAAAGGAATCCCATAGTGTAGGATATAAATTACATCCTATCCCAACTAATTTACATTTTACAAAAAATCCCTTAAAAAGGTAGGCGAATGATACACAGCTACCGTTCTGATACATTGTCACTGATACATGCTAAACAACTTAATGCTGAGCTAAAAAGGGAAAAAAAATGTAATAATTAATTCTATTAATTTAATTAGCTTAATTTACGCCTAACTGATTCTAAACATTCCTTATGTTAATAGGTAATCTACTCAGACATTACAAATTTCAAAATTATATCTTCTACATTGAAGAACAATTTGTGAACATCCATCGATTTAGAAAAGCTAGAAATACGAATAAAACTCTGAATTTTTGCTGATACTAGATGAATATATCAATTTTACTGAGGCATTCAGGGCTTTGGGTCAGCGAAGTGAAATATGAAAGTTACAAAAGTGACGGAATCGTTGTTGGACAATCAATATCATTTTTGAATCTCAAAGCAACAATTTCAGCCAAGTTGGATATCGATGTATCAAGGAAAAACATTGAAATTAGTTACATAGTAGAAGGTAACTCGTCTCCGATGAAAATTAAAGAACGACATGGGTGTTAAACTTTATTTAGAAGTGAAAAAAAGTGAGCCAGGATTTGCAATGTATCCATTATGCATTGACACAAATGAAAAGATTGGCGGTGATGTACTAACTTTGATGGAACATGCGGAGAAATTACTTGTGTAGAAGGCACAACACAGGATACAGAAGCTCTTGCGGTAGTTGAATCAAGAATTTGTGATTCGTATTATATTCCAGAATTGGAAGTTACAAATTACATAATTGATTCAAATATTATAGAGGTGAAGACAGGTCAGTTATATAAGGATAAAGCAACACTCGTAGATGTGATGGCAAAATATAAGATAAAGAACAACTTCAATTGCAAAGTAAAGAGATCTGATAGACAAAGGTATGTGAATATTTGATTTGTTTTGTGAAGAACTGTGTTTGGATTCTTTAGATCTATAAATGGTGATCCATTATTTTGTTTTAATGTATGATACATTATTAATTAGAAAGTCATTGATTTTGATTTTTGGTTTAGTTCGTTAAATATGATTTGTGGTAGATTGATAATGATACACTATTTGTTGATACATTAAGTTAATATTATTGATACGTTCAGATTAGACTGTTTAAACATTAAATAATTTAATCGCAAAAATCATGTAGCAGATACATTCAGTAATTTTGTGATACATGATTCATTATTTTATTTTATTTTGAATTTGATAAAAAATAATTTTGTTGGTCGTTAATATTTTTGATACATTGAGTTAATATTTTTGATACGTTAAGATAATATTGTTGAAACAGTAAATAATCATGTAGCCGATACATTCCAAAAAATTGTGATACGTGAATAAATTATTGTTTTCTGTATCTGATACAAAAAATACACTAAATTAATTGTGTTGATCTTTGAAAATTATTGATACATTAATGTACATCATTCTTTGGTTACTTTGAACATTAGTGTTTTATATATTATAACATGTAACTGCTATATGTATTAATATGATGAAAAAAATTGTACAGTTATGTGTTGGTATGCTTTTCGGATGAATGTGGCTGGACTATGAAGGCTTCCTGCAGAAAAAAATCTGATGTTTCCAAAGTTAGATACTTCAATAGTGAACATACGTGTCCAATGCGGGATAGGGTACTAACCAAAGTCCAAGCAACAATCGGGTTTGTAAGTGGTGTAACTGCTCCTAAATTGGTCAACCATAAAAGAATTCATACTCCGAAAGATATAATTGCTGATATTAGAGAATTCTATGGGGTTCAAATATCTTACCAGCAGGCATGGCGTGCTAAAGAACGTGCACTAGAAATGATAAGGGGTAAACCATCGGCTGGATATAGACAGATGCCGAGATACATATACATGCTAAATAATGTGTATCCAGATTCTTATATAAGGATGCATAAGACTGAGGAAGATGAATTTATGTATATGTTCGTAGCCTTAAGACCATTGATTAGGGGGTTCGATTACTGCAGACCAATAGTTGTTGTCGATGGTGCACATCTGGGCGGAGCTTACAAAGGGACATTTGTATCAGCAAGCACACTTGATGGGGCAGGTATGTATTTTTTGTAGTTGTGAGGTGTTTGTAAGTGTTATGTATCAAATGAAATAATATGTGTTGCTCTGTAATTAGGTTGCATATTTCCATTGGCATATGGTGTCGTGGACACTGAAAATGATTGTTCGTGGACATGAATCTTCGAACAATTCAGAAATGCATTTGGCGAGCGCGAAGAAATGTGTGCTGTATCAGATAGGAATGAGAGTATTATGAAGAGTGTAAAGATTGTTTTCCCAAATGTACCTCATTATGCATGCATATGGCATCTTTGAAAGAATGTCTGTGGAAACTTCAAAAGGAGCAGAAACACTCTAAGTGATCTATTTTACTCTATGGCCAAGGCATACAGAAAGGAGGATTTTGATAAATTGATGGCTAAGGTTGATAAAATTGATCACAGGGTTAAGGAGTACCTTGAGGATGCAGGGTATGAGAAGTGGTCGAGAGTTCATTCAACAGTAAATAGAGGTAGAATGATGACTTCGAACATTGCGGAATGTATCAATGGTTGTCTTGTTGAAGCACGACAATTGTCTATATTAGAATTCTTGGAAGAAGTTAGAATTCTATTTGGTTCTTGGCATTGCAAAAATAGAGAAATAGCCTCTTATACAAAGGACACATTGGGGAGAAGATTTGAGGAGGTATTGATTATAAACGCGTCTAAAAGTTCGAAGATGGAGGTATGTGTCATGATACATTATTTTATATTGTATGTATCTAATTCGGTGTATCATTCTGCTGTTTGAACATGATTTCTTTGAAATAATTTTATAGGTGACTTTTTTAATGTACGCAGGTTGTTCCATCATCTGAATTTATTTTCTCGGTTTATGAAGCTGGAAGAAGATACATTATTTGTCTTAAGCGGAAAGTATGTTCTTGTGGAAGATTTCAACTAGATGAGATATCTTGCGCACATGCAATCGTTGTTTTAAAGGAAAAGAATGTTAAAGATATGCATCCATATTGCTCTGATTATTACAAGCCTGATGCATTAGTAAAAGCATATGAGATTCCAATGGTTCCAATGCCAGATAAGGAAGATTGGTCAGCTCCTGAGGATGTGATAGCTGAAACTGTGTATCCACCTAGATACAGACGATTAGCTGGACGACCAAGGAAAAAAAAAAAAGAATGCAGATGAAAAGATTACAGTGAACACAAATTGTTGTGGACAATGTGGACAAGAAGGTCACAACAGAAGAACTTGTACTTTCTTTCCAAAAGAAAAGTGAAATCATCATAATGTTTATATGACATTAATGTTTTTGTTGAATAATTTTTTACTTAAACAGTTATCAATGTTATTAATCAGTATTGCTGTTCAAAAATAATTAAACTGTATTGTTTGCATTTGTTATTAATAAGTATTGTTGTTCAAAAAAATAGTTTGTTATGATTTGTGTATCAATGTTAATTATGTTAAATAAATTTTAAGGTTCAATTATAATTATAAATAAAATGTTGGTTAACGTATAAGCTAATGTATCATATGCAATGATGCTAAATAATTTCAGTAATGTATCATATACATCAAATTATATAACGTTTGTTGTATCATATATATTAATTGGTTAATGTATCATTTACATTAAAACATACACAACCTATATGTTAGCAATAAGCTATTAAACGTGTATCATATACTATATATATTAGGATACATACATTAAACAATTAAGTTTGTAAACAGTTTATTTAACACAATAATTATGAATCATGTATCATATAGTATATATATTATGTTGCACTTATAATATTAATTATAAATAATGAATCATATACGTTAAAGTTTCAAAAATCTATTTGTTAGTAATATGTTATTATATCTGATTACTTATAAGATACATAATAACAATGAAAACATGTATCAGATACAATATATGTTATATACTACACTTTTTCTTTATGTAATGCAATAATGTGTCTGAAATTTAACTTTTTATAAGTAAAGCATGTTGGTCCATAAAGTATCAAAATAGACTAAAACATGAGTGAAATTGTCAAAAGGATAAAAAAAAAAAAAACATTGTCTATACATAGATACTTAATTACTACACTATGTGAACCAAATCTTCTTCTGGTGGTGGTGTGACTACACTCTTAGGTTTTGGTGGATCATCATTCTCACTAACGTATGCACCATTAGCCTTCTCGCTGCCATAACTCCATAACAATGCTGCATATCTTTTGCGTAGGTATTCAGGAAGAAAATCACCAAATGATATTTTGATTTGGTCGCTCAGATACTCCGCAAATGTAGCAACATATAACCCACAGTCTCTACAAAAAAGCAGAATATCAGTTATAAACTTAAATCATACATGATTCAAAAATAATAAAAGCACAATACTTACAGGCTATCACTCTTTTGTTGCATAATGTCTTGTGCAAATTCAACCATGAAAGGAACTTGTGCCTCCAAAAGTGAACCAGAATTATTGTCCTTGTACGCATCACAATCAACAAAGTTTGTTCGCTCAATTTTTTCAAAGAATCCATTGTCCATGAGGTAAGAAGGAAGCATTTTAGACAACATTTTTATCTCGTGCGGAATTGCTTTTTTCCTTGAGCCTAATGAAGAGTCATACACCTTTATCATCCTGTTTTTCAATTCAACAACAGCCAGCACCCAATGAAATTGTCCACCGCAATTAACCGGGATGTAAACATCGTCTACAAGATGCCATGGTAAAGTAGCTGGGATTTCAAAAACTTTGATGATGTTAGTGATTGACCTCTCATTTACAGATGCAGCTGAAGCGCAATCAATGTGTCTTAGGTACTAATAAGATCATCATCATTAGCCAGGTAATACATTTCATAGGTATTTTTGATGTGTGAGATGAACAAGCAGTTGGATGTTGTGTATCTGTATTGATTCGTGCTGCGGAGTTTTGATTTTTTACGGAGGTAGTAAAAAATAACATCGATGTGTTATAAAAAACATGATAAACGAAATTAGAAACTTGTAAAAAAGGTCTATAATAGAATTGATACATTAAATGATAATATAAGCAAATACTAGTTTGATACTTTATTTTTTGTATCATGTTGTTCTCCACCAATGTTTATGATACATGCTTAAATTGTTTCATTAAGAACTTTACCTGATCAGTCCAACATTTGTTTGGCTGTGACATGGCATAGAACCAGTTCTTGTTAATTGGAAATGCAACAACAAAATCCATCATCTCAAATTCAAAAGAAGAGGCTTTTGATCTGTATTTATCCTCCGATGGTTTTCTGTGATAATATTTGTATTATCAATTGGTTACATCAAAATAAGTTAATCCAAACATTTACAAAATATATGTATAAAACTTACTTATTGGCATGATTTTTGAGAAGCCCCTTGGTTAACCACTGCATATACTCATCAATTAGTTTAGACGAAGGTTGATATGTAATCCCACATCCTTCAAATGGGAAATACAGAC
>JAJOOO010012582.1:0-34398 GCA_029582685.1 Solanum piurae | reverse complement strand
CCAAATTCAAACTAGTCTTAAAATCACAAATTCAAAGTACTCCTAGAATTCAAAAATCAAACTAGCTAGTGCTAAAATCCCAAATTCAAACTATTAGTTTAAGTTCTAAAATCTCAAATATAATTCAAACTAGTCTTAAAATCACAAATTCAAAATACTCCTACAATTCAAAAAATCAAACTAGTGCTAAAATCTCAAATTCAAACTATTAGTAGTCCTTAAATCTCAAATATAATTCAAACTAGTCCTAAATTCCAAATGAAAACTAGTCTTAAAATCACAAATTCAATTAGTTATATATAACCTTCAAGTTCTAAGTTCAGTTAGTTCAAGTTCTAAATTAAAGTTAATTCATATCTAATTTCTAAACTTAATTATATATAAACTTCTAATCCATGAATTGGTTATATTCAAGTTCAAGTTCATACGAAAGTTCTAAAATTAAACCCTCATATATTCATTCATGACATTCAAACATTCAACATATATATTCATGATATTCAAACTTCATCAATACTAACTTCTAACTTCAAATTAATAATTTACTAACTAACAATCATCAAATTTACAAAATTCCCAATTCACAATCAAATTAAAGAATTTCATATTCAAACTAGTACTTAATTTTTTTTTAAAAAACCCTAATTCATTTGCTAACAAACACAATCAATCATTCAATAAAACACAAACTCAATAACTAATTAACAAAATCAAACAATTTATCATAAATTGAAAAAATTAAAAACTAATTTGATGAAACCCTAACCTTAAATTAAAGGAGAAAGAGACAATGGAGAGGGAGGGCGGCGGCAGCAGCAGCAGCAGCGGCGTCGTCGTCGGCGGAAGCAGCGTTGGCGACTTGGGAGATTTTAGAGAGAATTTAGAGAGAAGGAAGAGAGAAAGAAGAGAGAAGGAAGAGAGAGAAAAAATGAGGAAAATCGCGTCTGGTATGCAAATATTTTTTAAAAAGCGACGGACAGCGTCTCTATGTCCGTCGCTTTTTAAAAAAAATATTTGACCAACATTTTGACCAAAAAGCGACGGACTAAGAGACACTGTCCGTCGCTTTCTTAAAATATTTGACCAGATATTTTGACCAAGAAGCGACAGACATAAAGATGTCATCCGTCGCTTATTTAAAAAATTATTAAATAATTAAAATTAATAAAAAGCGACAGCCGATGTGGTTTTTTTTAATTTATACATAATTATTTTTAATATAAAGCGACGGACTGCGTCGTATTTATATAAAATAATTAATTATTGATTATATATTTATTTGGCGCAAAAAACCGCGAAAAAAGCGACGGACTAAGAGATGCCGTCCGTCGCTTTTTGTAAAATAATTTAAATTTTTTTTTTTTATTTAAAAGCGACGGACGGTGTGGCAATTGGCGTCGCTTTATGGAACCACGCCGTCCGTCGCTTTTTTGTCTGTCGCTTTTTGGTGGTTTTTTAGTAGTGTTAGGAGGCTTTACACATTACCATATCAGCCTTGGCATGAGATTCAAAATAGGATACACCATACGATGTTTAGTGAATTTAAGATAGATATATATAATTAGTTATATATTTTTTGTTAAGTTTAATATTTTAGTGTACTTTAATTTATTAATTATCTAATGCTACTAATTTTTTTCAAGATTATGTGTACTTGAAAGATGAAGTACAATATGATAATTATGACCACTTTTGAGAGGAAGGCCAACATGAGACTTTCTAGCTAGCTAAAGAAAGTCCGAGATACAAAGGCATCTGGAACTTAGCTTTTGCCAACTATCATTGAGGAGCTGTGTCGGTATTGGGACATATATTAATTCAATGCTTTGTATGAACAATAAAAAATATCTAGAAATAATATTCACTACAACAAATAAGATATTTAGTGGCGACTAAGGTCGCCACAAATGCTTTAAAAGTCGCCACGAAATGACCTTTTGCTGCGACTCAAAGGTCGTAAAGAAAAAATCAGTGGTTGATACCCTTTCGTCGCGACTATGAAAGGTCGCTGCGATATCGTGCAACAAATAACTTGTTGCTGCGACAAAAGTCGCCACAAAAGATATTAAAGTCGCCATGAAAACACCCAAAAATCTCACCAAAAAAAGGGTCACCACAAAAACAATTTTTTTGGTGGCGACCATTATCACTACCGACATGTATTAGTGTCGTACGTCATCACCACAAAAGTTAGATTTTATGGTGGCAGTTCTTGTCGCCACAAATAAATTCTTTAGTGGCGACAATACATTGTCACTAATATGTACATGTATTATGCATACATAGTTTTTGTGGCAACTATTGTCGCCACTAATCTCAACTTCTATTTTTTTTTTAATCAAAAATATTTTCATAATAGTTACCCAATAACTAATTGTACCACAATACTAACTTTTGTTATAGTTGATCAACCACACTAGTTCAATCATATCTCAAAAGTTATGAACTTTTCATTAATAAAAGTCATAAAATAAAGTAGACATCACTACATAATTCATGAGGACCATTGTATATAAGTCTCATCATAATATTTTATCATTTTAAATACACAAAAAGAGAATCACAAAGTAACTTCTAAGAGAATCACAAAATAAGTTCTAAGAGTATCACAAAATAACTTTAGAGTCCTTCACAATCATTCTCCTGCTAAGCAGCTTGTCCCTGAAATTAAAAAGGAATTACTTCAATAACATACTACTGATTTATATTAAAATAAGAAAATAATATTGTAAAGCTTCCCTCATCTTTTTTAATTATTTAATAGCAAACCAACATCAGATTCATGAAAAATAATATTTCCAAAAGTCAAAGCCAAACCTATCTGATCATTAGTTGTTACTCAAAGTCATGAAGAGTTCATATACTTACATTTTGTTGGAATATTTATTAAAACATAGCTCCACTAGTTACTGCTACCAAAAAATAAACTAGGTCCAGCCCTATATTATAATTGAGAATTAAACAAGAAGTAATTACAAAAATAGTTACTGCTAAAAAAAAAATTGGTTGCAAAAGAAGGTGTCAAGTAAAGCTAATGAGATAGGCCTAAGGTAAATCATAAACTATCAATTTTGATCTTCTTTTCTTGAGCAGAAAAGATTAAGATTTCATCTATCAATATTCAGTAGTCCAATAATATGCAAAGGCAGAGAATCAATTTAATCATAAATTTGTACAACATAAAAAAAAAAAGGTTCAGGAAAATGAATTTGTCAGCTAGTTTCTCTTAAATACTGATTGTCTAAGATGTTGTGGTTAGCAATCAAGCTATTTATATCCTATTCTTTTCTCGTGTCTTTCTTTGTGTGTGCTTTCTGTTTTGAGTTGTTATCAACACATTCTTATGCAACTAACGGCTTAACATGTAATGAGCTCCTATAGGAATTCTCAAAAAATCCTTTTCATAGTTATTAATATGAAGAAGTTATGAAATATAAGACATTTTAAGAAGTCAGACCACCATTTGTAAGAGTCAAAAAGTGTAGATAAAAAATAAAATAAAATGTATAAAGATAATAATTCATCACCTGTTGCATTCTAGACATTATATCAGCCATTTGTTCTTTTATTCTTTTGTCCACTTCTTCTCTCATCTGCTCTTGGAATATTCTATCCATTTCTTCACAATTTTTTTCTCGTTCTTCTTGTAATTTATGATCCATCTCAGCTTGCATCTTTTGCCGAACATTTGTCATAGCAGAAGACACACTAGCTTCTACATCTGCTTGTTGCATGTGGTTCTTTCTAGGAGGCCTCTTTCCATAGCCTTTTCCGCGAACGTGGCCTGTTCTCTCTCCTAGTACAGTGGCTAAAATCTCATCTCCAGTCATTGGATTCGCATTTTCTTCGAGTTGTTGTTGATCAGTAACAAGAGCTTTAATATGGCCCTGCGATTATGTGTAACTATTTACAATAATAGATAACATATATAAATATAATAAAGGTATTGATGACTGAAAATTACATGAAATTCTTATGATTGTGGATCCGATCATAACAATTCTCCTTTATCATTCTTACGTGTGTGTTGGAGCTCCCAAACTATATCCGCTGTCGCCTTTTTTCCATTTTGGGGATCTTTCTGTAGTGAAATTATATTTAAAAACTAGCATTACTTAAACATTATGACAATGAAAATAGGGTTAACAGAATTTTACCGTGGATTCTTCAACTTCTGCAAAGGATTTAGAGCCACACGAATGCTTAGTTGTTTGTTTTTCCCTGTTTGATTTATTTTTTGCACTTACAGACTGCAATGAATATAATAGAATAAGATATAATGTTTAATTAGTAATTCATCAGACATTATTTTATCAAGTTACCTTAAATTTTGTACTTCCAAAATATGAAACCAGATATTCCCAATCCACGGGTGAAACACTTTCTGGACGAATGGACAGTCTTTCCTCATTAGTGTTATAGAGTAGGTATTCCTTGTGTAATCGAGTCTTCCATGCTCTAAAGAGCCTTTGTGTTGTGCTAATTGCAAAAGCTTGCAACACACTTTCTTGCCTGCCTCTACCAACTTCAAATTTGTCCTAAACTCACATGTAAACTTGTATATTTTGTCTCAACATTAATAAAGATGTGATTTGAAAGTCAATTTAACATTAAAGTTAACTTAATACCTTCACCTTTAACCACATTGTTTGTCCATGTTTGGCAAAAATGGTTGGCCAGTCACCATCTAAAAATGAGACAGTGGTTCTCACTACCAATCCACAGTAATTGACACTATCCCTAGCCCCTTCACCTACAACTCTATCAATATCATCAGGAATGTCAATTATAATTTTACCCCCATACTTGGTCTTCATATCCACCTTCATAGATTTATACGATCCCCTACCCCTCTTTTTTGTAATGCTGCAAGAAGTGTGATGGGAAAAAATAACTTTAAGAAATATTAAAGTTGAAAAGAGGTTGAGAGTACATTAGTAAAAGGACATGAATACATATCTTTCTCCCTTCAACTGTCAGCTCATTTCTCCAAAAGATTAAAAAAAGTAGCCAAAAATTACATCAGTAGTTTAAGACATCATAAAGTTTCTCAGAAAACTAAATCAACATACAAACAACTACACTAAAGTGCATTATCAGCCACAAACAACATGACAAAAACAACCAGTACACTGATGGTTTATAAGATTTATTTAACTCCACATTTTCTTGAGGATTACTACTGACTTTGGAGAAAAATACTCACCTATCGTAAATGAATTGCAGGTTTTCGAGCAAAGTAAGTTTATACGGATGAAGTCGAGTTCGAAAATCTGATAACCACATAATATAAGGACACATCCTAATATTACAAAACTAAAGCTGCAGAAGAAAAAATATATATATTTATGATATTTCAAATATATAAAGAAGAAAAATAGATAAAGAGATGAAGTAGAGAGACACAAGAAAACTAACCTCCAACATTGTTTACATTCATTGAAGAGGGATGCATACTATCTTCCACATTCATTGATAATTGTGTATCTACAGAGGTCCTCTGACCTGGTTCACGAATTTTGATCGGGCGTGAATATGGCTGTCAAGATTGATTAAGAGTAGGCATTAATGATGGGTTGTTAGCCCTGCCTTCGATATTTCCTCGTCCACGACCCTTTCCACTTTGACCTCGTCCCATTCCTATCATTTTCTACATAATCACATAAAATTGTTAACTGAATGTCTCAATCATTAGGTCATTGATGGTTACTATTGATGTAAGTGTAAGTTGAATTGCTACTTATGATCCATTTTTCGAATTATTGGAGTTAAAAGTTGTGATTTTTTTAACTTCTCTAAAAACTTAGGATAATCAGGTATGCTTCTAATTTAATCAGTGACTCAATAATAATACATAGCTCTAGATAACTCTCTATCACAAGTGTTGTTGTCTAACCTACCAAAGTCCCATAACTAAAGATTCATCGAAAGAATTTAATGGTTCTTCTTCAGAAGGGATGTGAACTAAGGATCGAAGATCTTATCACTAGAGACAACTTGGAGAACACGAACACGTACATGTACTTTTCTTGAGGCATTGATCTCATACCTGGGCTGGTTGACACTGATTGGGCCTGACAATACATCAAATAAGTACTGCTAGTTTCTTAGTTGTAGCTTAACTGTACATAAAAACAAAGTCGTTAAGCCTCAAAAAGAAATCTGTTTTGTAGTTTGAGGTTGACGATCACTGTACCTTGCCCTTGTGAATATGCTTTTTTTTTGCAGTTTTAGATATCACTACAATTCTTACCAGTACCGCGGTGTATTCCCCTTTGTTCTTATTTGTGCAATGAGGATTGAGAATATAGACATAGTGGGGTTCTAAGCACAAGAGTGGAGTTGTGTAATGTATCATTCAAGTAATTATGGATGAAGTAATGGAAATGAAAAGTCGTAATGATTGTGGAAATAAAGAAATTTAGGAACCAATGATTACCTTCTGAACCAAAGTAGTGACATGTTGAGTATTACAATTACAAGGTGGACTAGGGAAACAAAGATTTCTAGACAACTTTACTTCCTCGTTGCTTACTTCTTTGCGATTTGTGGAATCAATGTAATTCGAGTTTGAAACTCTAGGTTCTACCAAACCTATCAACAACACATTTGAATTCGCCACTGGAAGAATGCTACATGTAAAAGGGAAAATACCCTTCAACTTTGCGATCTAGAACTTATATATTCCTTATCAACAAAATAGAGCATATATGCCCTCACCGTTTAACAAATATAACATATTTTATAGATACCATCTTTTGATTCACAAAGACTACTAATGGGATTCTATAATCTCAGTATTCCATAAGAATTTCACTTCGAGCTGAGGTTAATAGTTCATTCCACAATTGAGATTATATACAACATAAAATAAGAATATGTTATTCTTTAGATAACATCAATTTTATGAAGATGAAGAGCACAAATCATAAAATTAGACAAAAAATTTCAGCACTTAACAAAAAGTTAAGAATCAAAGAATGAACATTTTTCAAGCTCCACACTGGGCATAATATTTTCAAACAATATTTATCAAATTAAAATGCACAAAAACTACATCCATCACGTTCAACATGAAAATAGGACCCAAAATTCTTATCCCAAAACTAAAAAAATTAAATGAAAGTTTCAGCCAAAAAAAATAATACCAACTAAAATTCACAATTAAAACACCAAATTGTATACACATTAGAAATCAAAGTTTCAGCTTACTCAATTTTGTTGGATGCCAAAGGTGAATGTTATACAGTTTCTTGTGCCAAATTCTCAGTATTCCTGTAAATTTTAAAATGGGTAAAGAAATAAGAGGTTAAATCGAAGAATACAAAGGTGAAATCAATGAAACAACCACTCTAATTTCAAATGGGTAAAAAAGTTAGCGATTTAATAGAGTTTAGGGCTGAACTTTAGAGCAGAGCATATGATTTAGTACCTGATAGAATAGGTGATTAGAGTAATAGCTTTAAAATGGGTTAAGAAATAAGAGGTTAAATAGAAGAATACAAAGGTGAAATCAATGAAACAACCACTCTAATTTCAAATGGGTAAAGAAGTTAGCGATTTAATAGAGTTTAGGGCTGAACTTTAGAGCAGAGCATATGATTTAGTACCTGATAGAATAGGTGATTAGAGTAATAGCTTTACACCATAATTATGTGCAGGATACATATATGAGTTTTCTGTAGTTTAGGTCTATGGTTTTGGTGATTGTGTGTAGAGAGAGGCAAGATTTCGCAGAGAGATGAAAATAAGAACATACAAAGTGCCGCTTCAGTTTTACTTTTTAAATATATTTCATTTTTCTTAATCAGTATTGTGGCGACCTAGTCGCCACAAAATTTAGTATAGAGGCGACTTATTGAGACCCGCTACAAATAGATTGGAGCCAAAATTTATTCCAGGCGGGAAAGAAAATTTCAACTTTTTGTTGCAAACTTTAGTGGCGACCCAAAAAGAGTCGCCACTATAAATATATTTTTTGTAGCAACTTAGAAGGTCGCTATAATAGAAACATTTATTGTGGCAACTATTATTGTCGCCACTAATTGATGCCACTAAATGTCCTATTTCTTGTAGTGATTGGTCGTGGCTCATTTCACATCAGAGGTGCAATGAGAGTTGGAACAATTTCTAATTGAGATGGTAAGTTTTCTAAATTTTAACTTCTAATTCATACTTTTAAATAAAGTTGATAAAGTATCATTTGATTAATTATAATGACCCTGCATGCCATTTCTGTGTTATTGCCTTTTTTCATCGTTCAAGGCATTCCTATAATGACCCCAACTTATTTATGACTTGTTGGGACTGATAGTTTGGTGACCTAATCATTCGTTTAGATTCTTTGCAAGTTTCTTTATATTTTAAAGCTTTTGAAACTTAAACAATTGACTTCGGTTAAAAATTTAGGAAGACCGCCTCAGAATGCAATTCTGACGGTTTTGTCAGCTTTAAAATATTGAGTTTGGTGTACAAGGACCCTTGATTTGGATCCTAAGGCTTTTGAGCTCTTCTCGAGACCTCTTGTAAAATTTGCCTTAAAATATAGAATTTTGGGTGTGAGACCTAGTTTTCATCGAGACAACCTCAATTGGAAGTTTCGACACCTCCGTTGAGTTTAGAATGCCGAATTTGGTGGGGTAGAGTATCTCATTTGCATGCATAGGTTCTGAACGAATCCCGAGCATCCTATTGAGGATTTTGAAAGTTGTTTTTTTTTTTGATGCACTAGCTGTTGGTGGAGGTTACTTCCTTCATTACGATCATGAGGAAGCCTTAGGGATTGTGGAGGGTCATTGCACCTGGTCATCATGGTCGCATGCCTCCTGACCACGATTGTAATGAGTTTTCCTATGATGGCTAATCTATTCGGTAATTATTTTTACCTTTTTGTGATGTTTGGATAAAACCCCAATTCTTGGGGTGTGATCATATGATTATGTGTTGAATTAGTTTATGGGCATTGTTAATTACTAGTTTAAATGCTATTTTGAAGTTAGTTTAATCATTAATTGTGGTTTAAGTTATGGATTGTAGTTGCAAATATAGTTCTAACTTTGTGTTCTTGGTTGCTCGAGAGAGAGGTTTTAGATTTGTAGGTATTGGGTTGAGCTGGGTTTTGCTCGAGAGAGTGAATCCTAAACCCAATCCTACTCATATAGCTGGAAAGAGTGGATGAATTAAGGTGTGGGCAGTTCTTCATTGTTATGCTTGTTGATGTTCAAAAGTAATCAACTGATTCGGGGTAGTTGTTTGAGAGAAAGCTATCTCCCTTATAGTCTAACCTACTCACTGATTTTTAGTTGTTTACTAGTAGTTTAAATCACCCATATATAATAATTTTCCTATAATCGATCACATCCTGAGAATCTTTCTCCTTATTGTAATTTTGAATTGTTTGTGACTGCTTTGTAGTTAATAATTGCAAACTAAAACCCCCTTATGACATTCGTGTCATCCCTTTAATTTGGTTCATGTCTTTTTTGATAATTTCTATTCCTATGACTGATTTTACCACGTTTGCACATCCTAATTGAATTTTAAACACGTGCTGCTCCTTGTGGGATTCGACCCCAACTCATTTGTTGGGTTTTATATTGATTTACGATCGTTGATACCTAGAATTGGAAGAGTTGTGGTTGAAACATCAAATCAAAATGGCGCCGCTGCCGGGGAGTGGTGTTGTTTGAAATTCTTCGGGTGAAGTTGAATTGTGTTCTTTTTAGTTATAGTTGAATCTACTTATTTTACTTTTGGTTTTGTGTTGCTTGTGTTAAAACACAGGAGGAGATGAGCGTTAACGGAAGTAATAGTAGCCAAGTGGGCCACCAAGATGATGTCGGAAACCTCAACAATGTCAATGACCCAGTCCAAATGGGTGGTCTTGAGGCCATTCGTCTACCTCCAGCTGAAGGAAACACTATTTTTCACATCACAAGCACCATCCTTCAACTCCTAGAATTAGAAGGTTTGTTTGAAGGAATGGCTCATGAGGATGCCTATGAGCATATCAGAAATTTTGTTGATGTCTGTGGACCGTTCTCATTTAAGAACATATCGCAAGAATCGGTCCGTTTGAATATTTACCATTTTCTCTAATGGGCAAGGCAAGCAAGTGGCTGGCTGAGTTGCCAATATATTCTATCACTTCTTAGATGGGGCTGGTCACAGTGTTGCAAGTGCGATTTTTCCCTCCATCAAAGATGATGTCACTTAGGAATAGTATCCAAAGCTTCAAGCGCTTGGAGGGTGATACAATCCATGAGACATGGCTAAGGTTTAAAAAGTTGGTGCTGCAATGCCCAACTCATGGATTGCCCAACAACTTGCTGCTACAATACTTTTATAGGAGCCTCGACTCGATGAACAAAAGAGTTGCTGATCAACTTGTTCCCGGTGGTATAATGCAACAACCTTATGAAGTAGCTTCCCAACTCCTTGATTGCATGACCAAGATCAACAGGGCATGGTACACTCGTGAGGACCAAGTCTCTCCTCTCAAATTTAGAATGACAAAAGAGAAGATCAAGAAGGATCAAGAGAGAGACCAAAACATGGCAAAAATGATGACCCAGCTGAATATCTTGGCTAAAAATATCATGGGTGTTGGTACTAAGAGTGTTTATGCTATGTGTGTTGGTGGAGTGAACCCCGATGAAGCCCATTTTGAAGCGATGTACAATGAGGAAGTAAACTTCCTAGCCAACCAAGGAGGAGGTTATCATGCTAAATACCCCAGATCGGGTGGAAATAAGGGTTGGAATAGATATGAAAGCTGGAGAGACCGTGATAGATATTAGTGTGATCGAAACACCACTTGGAAGGAAAGAGAGGGGGAGAAGGATAGGTATGTGCCTCCCTATGAGCGTCGAAAGCACAAGGAATCTGAAGGTGTCCATACGGAAGACATGCTCTCACGCATTCTCAACAAAGTTGAGGGATCGAACAAAGTGTTAAAAGAGATGAAGGAGGATGTCTCCACACTTAATCAGACTGTCACCTCTCATTCCGTCTCTATCAAGTAGCTGGAGACCCAAATGGGTCATATTTCGTCGCATTTGAACCCAATACAACAAGGGGGTTTCCTAGGGATACAACGGTAAACCCTAAAAATGAATCTTGACTGGGTACTTGCGTTGTGCCACAACGTTAACTAAGGTGCTTCTTGGGAGGAAACCCAAGTTTTTAATGTTTTAAGTTTGATTTTGAATAACGGGTGTTGATTGTGCAAGTTGAAAAGTGGAGTGTGTTTGAGAATGTGCATTTTGGCGAGCCAAGAGTCCAGTCGGTGACTCACCGAAGAGGTTGGCGAGCCCGACTCAGACCGCCGTTGGACTCACTAAAACATGAGATGGAAGTTTGTGAAACTCGGCGGGCCAATGGATGAATCGGTGACTCGCCGAACAGGTTGGCGAGCCTGATTTTGTCTACCGTTTGGACCCCCAAATTGACTGGAGGTCCTGTAAAACTCAGCGAGGTAAGTCACCACTCGGCGCATCGCCGAGTGGATCAACGTGGTTGACTAATACTGCTGAAAAGGGCGCGAACTAAAAGCGTTTAAAAGGCCAAACAATTTAAATTTTCAAAATATTTCATATTCCCTCATTTCTGTTGCCATACACTTTCACCCACACTTTAGATCTTCAGTACTTTGCCATTTTTATTCACTTTTGTTCTTGATATCGTGGTCGAATTTGGATTACTTTGCCGCTTAACATATCAAATTCTCAATCCGATAATCAGGTTGGTTTTCCAAACCCCAAACTTTCAATTAGTGGTGGAAATCAAATGTTTTCGGTAAATGTGTGTTATTGTGTGTTGGTTCTGAGTGTAAATCATGTTTTATGTATTGGATTGCTTTTTTTGTGTTTCAAACTTGTGCCTAATTGCTTAAAATGATGAATCCCCGTATTTAATGCATTAAAATTGATTCTAAATTATTGGGTTGCAGTTATTGTATGTTGGGTCTAGTTGGGTTAAGTATGAGTAACCCCAAATTGAGCCAAATGACGTAATTTTCCCAATGATGGAGAGGTTGACGTCATTCTTAAGGGAAAAAAGTCATTAAATGGCCAATTTTGGCCAAATCGAGGGAAGTCTGAGTACCCCGAAGGCATTGGTCATATGGGTCTAAGTTGAATTTCATAGTGTGTGTTTTTAATTTTGATTTCGGGGGCTGCGGGCTTGATTTTGGGAAACTAGGTTGAAATTTGGCACGTTGGGTAGTTTGGCGAGCTGAGTCGAGCTCACCGAATGGTTCGACGGTTCGCCAACGTCCTTCTTTGATCGCCCTTAATTTCTTGTTTTGGTTGAATAAAGTCTATAACATTTGGTGAGAAGCCTGAGCTCGCTGAGTTCACTCAGCGACTCGCCGAAAGGATCCTTTGATCGCCCTTTCTACGCCCCTAACCCCTAAAACACACTATAAATTTTGGTTGGCTTGCCTAAGGTCACCGAGTGGTGTCGGCGATTTGCCAAAAGGCCCTGAGCATCGCCGATATGCCTAATTTTTGGAAAATTTTCAAACTGGTCCTTTCAGCTAGCCCAATCTGGCTCGCTTAAGTGTCTCGATTACTGGCTCGGTGAGTCTTTCTGCAACTTGAACTCTGCATTTTTCTTGAATGATTTCTAACAATCTTCGATGTGTTTTACAGATATGGCTAGGACCAATTTGGATGAAAGTGGCATGCTTCCCCGCAAACGAGCATGGGGTATTGTTATAAATGAAGGAGCAACTGCTTCCTCCAAAAAGGCAAGAAAGCACATCCGAAGGGAGGCAAAGGCAAGGGCAAAACGCCCATAGCTGAGAGACTGAAGCACAACTCCGGCAGTGATGGGGAATCTTTTGATCTCAGGTCTTATTCTCTGAGCCTGAGGATGACCAACCACTACAGACCCGACTAGCAGAGATTTGTGCAAGAGTTTGTAAAGGTCCGTCTAAGATCCTGGAGTCTACCCCCTGCTGCTGATACATTGCTAGCTCCGACACAAACAATGGTTTCGGCACCACCAGTTCATGGTCCTCCTCTCCGCTTACTCAACTGCTTAAAGGCCCAGGGATTTAGGACCATCCTAGAGGAGAAAATGTTGTCCACGGATGGCCTAGCGGACATGTACCTTAATGTGTGGGACACTCTACGGTTCCACAGGTTTGAGCAATTTACCAGGCCCCGTGCCCCCTATATTCCTACATGGGTCCGAGAGTTATATGCTGCCTATGGTGATTTGGTACCCAAGGGAAAGAAGAACGTAAGTGCCTTCAGACCAGTGGAGTTTGTGGTGGTTCGAGAGAGGACAGTGAGATGCAAGAACGATTATATCAATGCTGTTATAGTGGTATAGATTTTGGCTACCCGAGTTTGGCTACCGTGACAACTATGGATGACCTAAAGGGATGGCTAGCTCCCCTTATTTCTGACACCACCACGAGGTGGATTGAGGCCAGAGCCCCTATTTAGAAGAAAGACTTGAACGTAGCAGCTCCGTACGGGTTTGGGTTCATCAACAACTCCATCATGCCGTCACAGAATGAGTCTATTCTCCACCACCCAAAGGCGGCATGTCTCAGATCGATCATAGCCAGGAAGAGCATTAACTTAGGGCTAATTATTGAGCAGGAGATGGCCATGAGGGCCAAATAGCACCAGACATCCCTTCCATTCCCAGTGCTTATTACAGAGTTTTGTCGGTGGGGTGGAGTTCCTCTTGACGAGAAGAGGTATGTTGAGGTTACACCCACATCCTTTACCGACATCCAGTGCATAAAGGCCGAGCACACATGTGATGAGGTGGTTAGGAGAAGAGCAGCTCCGGTGGACACATCCCCGGAGGTTGATGTTTATTCTATACCAGCAGAGACAACTTTACCTACTCCAGCCTCCGGGCCTTCAGGTACATCTACTTCCACTCCTTCCCAATCCCCAAGTTCTACTACTGCCTCCCAGCCTCCTAGAGCTACTTCAGGTACCACTACCTCGAGGACTCCGATCACTCAGGCCATGCTCTTCAAGATGGGGCACCTAGACCATTCCGCCAATGTGTGGGCATCCCAGTTAGAGGTCGAGGTGCCCTGGATGATTGAGCGAGCCATTTTAGCTGCTTTGACACCTCTCCAGTCTTTTATTGATGCTCTCACGATGAGAGTAGATATTTGTGAGCGAGGACAGAGGGTTACTACTGAGGTTACAACTTTGAAAGTCGAGGTATCCGAGTTGAGGAAGGATGTGGACCATCTGAAGTCCACAGGCTTCACTTCACTATTTGAGTCAGTAAAGGTTCCTGATGTTCTTGGTGTAGAGGTCCCAACCAGTTTTGATATGCCTCCAGCTACCACCGTAGATGAGGCTATGTAGGATGCGGCTGCTGCTGAGTTAGAGGTGGACACCGATGAGGAGCAGATCGATGTTCAGGAGGCGAACTGCCCGATTTAGAGGAGATAATAGTACAATCAGTCATTCAGACTTCATTGACAGATACCTCTAGGGCAGGCACTAGTGGAGCCAATGTTGATGTTACCCCGGTCACTGATGCCCAAGATTAGCGTATGGCCCCGGGCATTGATGCCTCGACAGATGGAGTGACTGCGATGCAAACTTCACTCAAGGCTTAGCCTGGTAGGATGATATATTTACCTCCCTCTTTGTTGTTTTTATTGATTTTTGTATTTTAGTTGCATTTGAGGACAAATGCTTTTCTTTTGTGGGTGGGGTGAGGTATTTCCATACCTACCTCTTATGATTACATTTTTGTTTTTAAATATTGGATTTTGGTGATCTGTATATGTGTTTGAATTTGGTTTTAATCTTAATCTTGTGGATGTTTGAGCTTGTGGCTCTTTGTTTTGAACATAAATGGTTTTGACCTATTTTTAAAATGTGTGCCACCTCTATTGTATGTGATTGTGATTGTTCTTGTGTGAATTTGAGTATCGGTTATGATCAATACTGATGACTTGAATAGTGCTATTAATTGAATGAAATGAATGTGCGGCTACGATAAGGTTAATGAAGTTGCATAGACAATGTGTGAACTTTTAGCATCTCTTTGTGACTAGCCGGTTATCGAATGAGTCTCTTGTGATGAACATTGCACACTAACTTGAAAGTGTGAAGTCTTGTTTGATATTGGTGCCAATGCCTTGTGTGATGAGCTTACCTTGAATAGTGTGTGTGATGACACCTAGAATTTGCCCCGTTGGTCCGATTGTCTAAGTGATGCAAGCTCTTGAAATGATCATAGGCAACAATTTTGAAGAGTGAAACAAATTGACATTATATCTCTTTTGTGGCCAACCTTGTGAGATGTGTGAATCTTGCTTGAACCCCCTTGAGCCTTATCCTTTTCTTGGAAGAAACTTGAATAGTTGTGACCCCTCTTTATCCATTCACCCATAACTATCATGAAGTGTGGTTTGTTTGAATAGCCAACTTAGGACAAACGCCTAAGTTAGGGGTGTGGTGAAAAGAGAAGGTAAATAAAGAAGTGTGAAAAATTCCCCTTTGAGCAATGGTCTTGAAAAAGATGGAACCCCTCTATGTAAAAAAAAAAGAGAAGCAAAGAATAAAGCAAAAGAAAAACAATGAAAAAGTTGTGAAGTAAAGTAGTGGAAGTTACAATAGAAATGGGGTATCTGGTAGTCCATTTGAAAGTGAATAATGGGGTGAATTATGAATATGATCAAAATGTTGAAGAAAAGGAAAAAAGTGATGTTCAAACACATTTCATGTGGGTAGATCACACTGAGCCTAAATGACCATACATTTACACTCAACCCCGTTACAAGCCTTGAAAAGACCTTTGTGATCTTGAGTGAGCTGAAAGGACTATTTATTGGAAAATAAGGGCAAACCTATGGGTGAAGTCATGCATGTGTTCATCTTTGTGAGTGTAAGAGTCATATGTTATTTTGGAACTATAAATTGTTGAAGAACATTGTGTGAATAGGGAATCATTTTTGTTGTGAGGGCATTTGAGTACCTTTGTTGAGCTTGAACTTGCATTTGAAGCAAGTATTGTAAACTTGAGCATCGTTGATAATGGTGAGTCACAAGTTGAATCTTTGAGTGCACAATTTATCATTGCATGAGTAAGTTGAATCTTGTTGTGTGCATTCATGTTGAGTCTTATACAACACTGTTTGTGACATCCTTTTTGAACTGCTGAACTTGAGTTTTACTTGAGGACAAGCAAAAGTTTAAGTTAGGGGTATTGATGAATCCGAGATTTGGACTCATTTGGGGATTTGTTATATAAATTTAGTGTCCTCAAATGCTTAATTTGTGCCATAAACTGATGTTAAATCCTTGATTTTCAGGTACATGGATTGAGGAACAAAGTGAGGACACTAACATGTAAAAAGGAACAAAACAAACTGCAGAATTGAAGAAAGGAAAGTCTGGTGATTGCCAAGAGCACTTGACGAATTACCGAGTGGCTAGTTTGACTGCCTAAAGTTTCAGTATGCCAGCCCTGAGGGAAGAAACCAAGTCGGCGACAAAAAGGAGAAGTTCGCGACTCGCCAAACAGTTCCACAAAGCAAAGATAGATCGCCCAAAGTTACAAAACTCGAGGATGCGGTATGCCAAGGTGAAAAGGCGATCGAAGAGGTCAAAGGGCGGCTCGCCGAGTGGTTCGGCGAGCCCGAATTACTTCGCCAAATGGCCCTTCGTAGCTTATTTTTGGCGACTATAAATTAGATTTTAAACATTTATTTTCGTATGCTAACTTAGACTAAATAAGTTTAGAATAGTTTTCTCTGGAGTTTTTCATAGTTTTTGAAGAACTTTAGAGATTCAATTTGGAGATTTTGGAAGTGGGTTTCAAATATTCTGTAAATTGAGCATTATAAAGACTAAATCTCTCTTACCTAGTTGATGGGTAATCGATTCGGTAATTATTTTACCTTTTTATGATGTTTGGCTAAAACTCCAATTCTTGGGGTGTGATCATGTGATTATGGGTTGAATTAGTTTATGGGTATTGTTAATTACTAGTTTAAATGCTTTTTTGAAGTGAGTAAAATCATTAATTAAGGTTTAAGTTATGAATTGTAGTGGAAAATACAGTTCTATCTTTGTGTTCTTGGCTTGTTCGAGAGAGAGGCTTTAGAACTAAGAATATTAATTAATGATTTGTAGATATTGGGTTGATCTGGGTTTAGATCGAGAGAGTGAATCCTAAACCCATTCCTACTTATCTAGTTCAAAAGGGTGGATGAATTAAGTTGTGGGTTGTTCTTCATTGTTATGCTTGTTGATGTTCGAAAGAAATCACTTGATTCGGGGTAGTTGTTCGAGAGAAAGCTATCTCCCTTATAGTCTAACCTACTCACTGATTTGTAGTTGTTTACTAGTAGTTTCAATTACCCATATATCGTAATTTGCCTATAATCGATCACATCCCGAGAATCTTTGTCCTTATTGTTATTTTGAATTGTTTGTGACTGCTTTGTAGTTGATAATTGAAAACTCAAACCCCCATATGACATTCGTGTCACCACTTTAATTTGGTTCATGTCCTTTTCGATAATCTATTCCTATGACTGATTTGACCACATTTGCACATCCTAATTGAATTTTAAACACGTAGGTCTCTCTGTTGGATTCGACCCCAACTCATTTGTTGGGTTTTATACTGATTTACGATCATTGACACCTAGAATTGGAAGAGGTGTACCTTAAACGTAAAATCATCGATCCCCAATAGATTGAAGGAGTGAAGAGGTGAGCAAGGCCCACTAATGTTTCATAGGTAAGGAGCATTTTTGGTTTAGCTATCTACTACCATCAGTACGTCAATGTATTTTCTTCCATTAATTCACAATTGACCAATGTGACGAAGCAAAATGTTCCATTTGTATGGTCATATGAGTGTGAAGAGAGTTTTTTGAAACTTAAGACCTTTTTACTACTGCACTAATACTTGCCTTGCATGTGAAAGGTAAGAATTCCATTATTTGTTGTGATGTTTCTTATTATTTTTAGGTGCAGTGCTAATGCAGGAAAGGAATGTAATTGTCTATGCTTCAATGCAATTGAAAGTTCATGAACGTAACTACCCTACTCATGATTTGGAGTTGGTTGTTGTTATATTTGCATTGAAGTAGTGGAGGCATTATCTATATAGGGACAAGTATGAAGTGTACATAGATCATCACAATTTACAAAATGTATTCACTCAGAAAGACTTGAATATGATGCAAAAGAGGTGGATGGAGTTGTTGGAAGACTATGATGTTACTATTCTATATCACCGATGAAAGGCTAATGTTGTGGATGATGCCTTGAGTATAAAAGTAGGGAGCGTGGGGAGTTTAGCCCATTTACAAGTTTCTAGATGCCTATTGGCTAGAGAGGTTCAAGCTCTGGCTAATGAGCTTATGAGGCTGGAAGTAACTAAGAAAGGAGGCTTTTTGGCTTATGTGGAGGCAAGATCTTCTTTTCTTGACAAGATTAAAGGAAAGTAGTTTGATGATGAGAAGCTGAGCCAGGTTCCAGATGTGATCTTGCAAAGACAGGCGAAGGAAGTTGTGAGGGATGAGAAAGGTGTCTTGAGTATTAAGGGGAGGGTATGTGTGCCCCGTGTTGATGATTTGACTAAGACTATTCTTGAAGAGGTCATAGTTTGAGGTATTCTATACATCCTAGTGTAACCAATATGTATCGTGATCATAGACAATATTACTGGTGGAGTAGGATAAAGCGTGCCATTGTTGATTTTGTTTCCCAATGTCTGAATTGTCAGCAGGTAAAGTATGAGCATCATAGACTTGGAGGGTTACTTCAGAGAATTTCCATTCCTGAATGGAAGTGGAAAGGATTGCAATGGACTTTTTGATTGGTCTTCCATAGACATTGGGTAAGTTTTATTCAATATGGATAATTGATAGTTTAACTAAGTATGCGCACTTTATTCCCGTCAAGGTGACTTCTCTATATAGTAGAAGAGACAGTTTCAAATTTTCAACATGTCTGCTTCTCTGTCAACTAATTTTAAAATATGGGTATTACGGTAATTTTTCCTATCAAACTAATCTAAATATGTATCTTACATCTAATTTGGAGTAGACACGTAGCAATGCTTTAGGTTTAACTTAAATAGTTTGCTTCTCTCTTCTTAGTGCTCTGTATCTCTTCCTCTGTTGAGGAAAATAAATAGCAAGGTGTAGTGGTGTTGTTGTACCAGATAAATTTCATGTTGTATTATAATTTCAGTTTTTTGTTATCTTTTGTTAGCTATTTGGTTATATGTTTACGTTTTTCTTTGAGATTTCTCTCCATCCTCCAAAAATTTTAATGGAAGAAGAAGACCCAATTCGGTTCTACTTTTTCTAGGTAATTAGATTGATTTACTAGATTAGTAAAATTTTATTTGGACTATATGAATTGGGAATTTGTTCGATCCAGAAAATTTGAGGAAAGAGTTGAATTTGCAAATGAAGTTTGGTTTAATTTTTTGGGGGAAAAACATTAGAGTCATTATAGTTGGATTTTAGGAAAATTGTATTTGCTGAATAATATAACTGTAATTTCTGATTCTGCATTGGGTATTTATATTAATGGATCCTCTTGTAATATAGTTTCATCTGGCATTTTTGGTGTTCCATATTTTAGTGATTGTGTGTTTTCTTTTAGTTGAGCAGAATTAATTAAAATTAGTTCTTCCACTCTTCAGTATTGAAATTGCAGGTTTTCTAAAAGTAATCACCCACAAGAAAGGCTGAAGAAAAAGAAACTTTTGGTGTTTGGTTAAAAAACATAAAAAGGTAGGACAGTTTTAGAAGAGAGTTATGAAAGAGTTTGTCACTCAATACTGAGTAGAATGAGTAGTGTGTGTGAGAGAGAGGGAAAATTAAAGTAAAGAAAAGCTCATCAAGGCCGGTTCTTTGTTGAGCTGATGGATTCAATTGATTTTGTTTAGTCAAAATTAGACAAGTTTTGTTTAATGAAGTAAAGTATGAAAGATATTTTGGAGGTGTCAAAAGTATGTGATTCATCGTATTCCACGTATAAAATTTTATACTTTCTCCGTTCCAATTTTTCCAATTTATAATAGTTAGTGATGGAGTCTAGGAGATAAAAGACTTTTGAAACTTGTGGTCTAAAGTGAGTCATATATATTTGTGTGGTTAAAAATTAATTCATTAAGGCTAAAATAGATATTTTAAAGTTAAATTATTAGTTTATGTTAAAGATCTATTTATATTTTTGAATACAGTGAGTGACCTCTTCAAACTTCAGTTCTTTGTAATTTGAACCAATAACTAAAACAAAAATCATTGCCTTTGGAGTAGAACCTCGAAATAAAAGTTGCCATAACTCTATTCATTTTGATAATAATTAGAACTAATAATTAAAACAAAAATCAATGAAATTGGAGTAAAACCTGGGAATAAAAGTAGCCATAACTTTATTCATTTGATTATTAATCATTTCAAGTGATTGTGATTCACTTTAATCTTGCCTTCTTTACTTTATGTAACAGGTCTCAATTTTATGATTAAGAATTTCAAACTTCAAGATTAAGACACACAATACTATCTTGTAAACTTGGCTCTCCTTAGTAATTACTATCAAATAATTAATATATGTTTATCAATTATTATAATGAATCACATCAATCTACCTTAACCTACACACTCAAAACAATCTTCAAACGTTGGGCCCGTGACACGAGCCATAGTCCTCTAGTATAATACAGAGAAGTTAGCCAAACTCTATATTTATGAGATTTTTCAGTTGCATAGAGTTCTGATTTCCATCATATCAGATAGAGGTTGATGAGTCCACAATTTGGACTCTTTTAGGGCTTTATTTTGATAGATTTAGTGTCCTCAAATGCATATTTTGTCTCAATAACTGATAAAAATCCTTGAGTTTTAGGTATTTGGAGTTAGAGACTAAGCATGGACACT
Organism: Solanum piurae; assembly: GCA_029582685.1. Classification (NCBI taxonomy): domain Eukaryota; kingdom Viridiplantae; phylum Streptophyta; class Magnoliopsida; order Solanales; family Solanaceae; genus Solanum; species Solanum piurae. The sequence goes on along the minus strand of JAJOOO010012582.1, from coordinate 13,487 downwards.
GTTGGGAAGAAAAGAACAAGGTAGCTGAAAAGAATGAAGAAAAGATGGCCTGAGGATCGCTTAAACCATTAGGCGAGTCGCCGAATGGCTATGGTCTCGCCTAATGTTCCAGTGTGCCAAGATCTGAAGGAGAAAATCGAGTCGGCGAGTCACCGAACGATTCTGCGATGCAATACTCCACCGCCCAACATTACAAAACTTGAATTTACTGAAGGCCAATGCAGAAAGGCGATGAACCAGAACAAAGGGTGGATCGCAGAGTGGATCGACGATCCCGACTAACTGCACCGAGTGGTCCTTCGCATCATACTTTTTGACAACTATAAATACATTTTTGAATTTTTAGTTTAGTATGCAATCAATATCGAATTTTAGAATATCAAACATTATTTTCAGTTTTTAGAACTTAGAGTTTGGAGACTTTGTTCCTTAACTTTGAAGATTTGAAGATTTCCATTTCTAGCAATTGGAAGTGGGTATTGAAGATTCTTCATCTTAGACGTGTGTAAAGATAATATCTATCATACCCATTTGATGGAAACACTTTTCGGTATCGTTTTCTATCTCTTTACTATGTCTAGCTAAAACCCCAATTCTTAGGGTGTGATTATGTGAATATGGGTTGAATTTACTGCTGGGTATTGCTAATATATAGTTAATTTGGTGTTTAAATGTGATTTTGTTCAGTAGTTGTGTTTGAATTTAACGGGGTTGTAGTTGCAAATACAATTTTATCTTCGTGTTTTTTGACTTGCGCGAGAGAGAGGTTTTAAAACCAAAACGACTGAATTGATAGTCTTTGGTTATTGGGTTGTCGTGGGTTAAGCTCGAGAGAGTGAATCCTAAACCCTCTCCCACACATTCAGCTTAAGAGAGTGAATAGACTAAGGTGAAGGTTGTGCTTCATTGCTGCTTATTGGTGTTCGAGAGAAACCAATTTGATTCTGGGTAAATTGTTCGAGAGAAAATTTACCCCCACTATAGTCTAGCTTAGTTACCAATTTACAGGGATTTACTATCAATAGCATTTACCAGGTTGTTTATTTTAGCCCATATTCCTATCACATCCCAGAATCCCATCTCCATATTCATATTTGTATTTGCTTCTTCTAGTTGATAATTGACTACAAAACCCCCTTCCATAATTGACACTTGTGTCACCCTTTAATTTGATATGTTTTTCTTCATATAAGTCTTTACCTATAATTGACTTGAGCGAAGTTCTTGATTTTCTCTTAATTCTCGATTACAAACCGCTCCATTGGGACTCTACCCCAACTCACTAGTTGGGTTATTTTACTAGTGAACAACTGTGGACGCTTAGTATTTGATGAAGCGCCCGGATAGATTAAATCAAAGGTACACTGTTTAATTCCAACTTCTAGAGGACCTTGTAGGCTGAGTTAGGTACTAGATTGGATCTTAGTACCGCATTTGCCCCTCAAATCGATAAGCAGTCTGTGTGGACAATTCAAGTACTTGAGGATATACTTTGTGCATGCGTGATAGATTTTGGTGATCATTGGGATCAGTTCTTACCCTTGGTAGAGTTTTTGTACAAAAATATCTATTACTCGAGTATTGAAATGGCTCCATTTGAGGCATTGTATGGAAGGAGATGTAGGTCTCCTATTGGTTGTTTTGATGTATTTGAGGTGAGACCTTGGGGTACTGATATTTTGAGGGAATCATTAGAAAATGTTAGATTTATTTAGGAGAAGCTTCTAGACAGGCAAAGGAGTATGCGAACCGGAAGGTCAGGGACATGGATTTTATGGAGGGAGAAAAAGTGTTGCAAAAGGTTACACCCATGAAGGGTGTGGATCTGTTTGGTAAGTGAGGTAAGCTAAGTTTAGGGTATATTAGGCCATTTGAAGTTCTTAAGCGTGTATGAGAGGTGGCCTATGAGTTGTATTTGCCTCCAGGTTTGTCCAGGGTACACTCGTTGTTTCGCGTGTCTATAATGATGAAATATAATGGTGATGGCAATTACATTATTCGATAGAATTCAATTCTTCTTGATGATAAACTAGAATATGAGAAAGAGTCTGTAGCTATTTTAGATAGGTAGGTCCATAAGTTGTGAGTTTGGATTGGCAAGAGTTCCAGGTTTGTACTCTAGTGGTGTGATGGTATTCTTCCCGGTTTTGTGTATGACATGATTTGTTTATGATAAAGATTTCAAGAAGTTATTACGTGAATGGTTTTCAATGGAAATGGCTTGGTTATGGGAAAGGGAATTGACCTGAATGAGTTGGAAGTCTTTGAAACCCGTTTTGGCTTTAAAATGACAAAAGGCCCCTTTTTTCTTGGTTTGTCTCATCATTTGACTATATTTACTGTTATGAAACCGTTTATTATGCTGAGCAATCCATTGTCTTAGGCTCAGGATACAGTCTATCGTTTAGCTTTACTTTGTTGATAAGCGCTAAGTATCATCTCGGGCGGCCCATTAATACATATATCTGGGATATTGGTATTCTCGACGTGCCATTTTGAGCAGCCCGTAGATACATCTATCAGGGTTATTGACTTGTAGTTAATCTTGAAGTATCATTCCAGGCATTTCTTCTTGGTTTATGATCTTCCTTTTTTGGAGTTTTACATTCTATCATTTCATTAGTTGCCCTTTGAGTGGGTTGATTATTTTGTTTAGTGTGTAACTTACTTGATATTACCTGCATGTTCTCTATTGTATTCTTGTTCTGCCTTAGCTTTCCCTTGACTTGCTAGTATCTTCGTGCTTCTTATATCTATATTTGATCTTTCTAAACTTGGTTGGCCTATGATGCCTACTGAGTACCCCGTGTTTTGGTACTCATGCTGCATTTCTGCATCTTTTTCTGATGCAGTTCCGAATTTGAGCCACCCTCACTAAGTGTTGAATCTCCTGTGGCGGTTACAGACTTGGATTTGTGGTGAGCTCCTGGCATTAAGAGACTTGTTGCTATCCTATTTTTTCACTGACTCTAATTTTGTATTTTGGATTAGTTAGTTCTCTATATGTATTTATTGCTTTTTGTTGGTTGTAACTCATGTCTAGGTGACACCAAGTCCGGGGCCTTATTTCTATATACTTTATTCTTGTCTTCCTCTTATTATTATTTGTTTTTATATAAATTGTGTCTTCCGCATCTTGTTATTGGGATTAGGCTTGTCCACTCGGTGGCTTGTAGTGGATGCAATCGTGGCGTGAGTTTGGGTCGTAATAGCGTGGTATCAGAGCTTTAGGTTCACCAATCTTACCTGTATAGGAGGAAGTGTTTAGTAGAGTCTCGCGAATAGGTACGATGATGTCCTTATCCAATCTTTGAGAGTCTATAGGGCATTCTTAGGAAATACTTCATTGTTTCTTATTTCCGTCGTGCGTTGATAGTTGTATCAATGTCTAAACTCCATTTGTTTCACTCTTTCTCAAATGGTTAGGAAGAGATCGACTGCAAGTGGTCATAGGCCTCCTGCACCTCCCAGTGGAGCCTTAGCTAGGGGTAGGGCTAGAGGTCAACCCAGAGGTCGAGACCGGTGATACGCCCAGATTACACCTCCCTAATGAAGTATAAGTGGTCGTTGTTCAAATAAATAACCTAACAGAGGTTAGGACAAAATATTAATTGATTGAATTCGGTAACAAGTAACCAAGTAAATAGGATTTAACATTTTGTAGAATTAATAGAAGATGAAATTAGGGTATATGTGTTCCCCACAAGTTCTTAAGGAAGTAAACCCTATACTAGTAACTTTGTCTAGTGTTTAACATGCAATGTCGGTAAGTTAGGTATTTCATAAGTGATTGATCGTTCAAATAGGGAATTTCACCATGTAACTTGGTCGGTCTACGAGTGTGTGGTTTACTAACCCTTACCTTTGACCCTAAAATAGCCTTCACAAAGGTAGTTCAAGCTCTTAGATAGTGGATTATCATGCCAAATATTTGTTATTTAATCTTTTTCCCATTTGTGACTTCCTTGGTCGGTAAAGTAGGATTAAGGGGGGTTATGCAACAACCCGGAAAATCAATAGGCTAAACTAGAGTCCCATTGTGACGGTTGGTATAACTTCAAGTTGGTGTCTAGGTTGAATGAGAGCTAATGTGAGAATTTATGTGACTTCCGGAGATGTTTAAGACCAAACTAAAGCTAAAATGAGGGAGGTAAACATCTAAGATGGAGGTAAGGTCCTTAGCTATCGAAAAGGGGCAAAGGAGAACTTGTTTCTCTTTGGATAGGTTGGCAATTGGCAGCTTGGTCGCCCAAGAGACTTGGCGATGTGCCAAAGTGCACTTGGGTCGCCTAGTGGGCTGTACCTCCTAGCCTTTGTTCTGAAAAAATGGGTGATACGAGTTGAGAATCGCCCAATGGGTTGGCGATTCGCCCAACAGACCTCACCATCGCCTAAGTGAGCTGCCCAGTTTTGGAGCTCACTGGAAATTTGGGCGAGCCAAGGGTTCACTTGGCGAGTCGCCCAGTGCCCTTGGCGAGCCAAGAGGGTCCAATGGGCGAGCTCCATCGTGAAGACCAAAATTTTTAAGTTTTAAGTTGGGGTCTTTAAGTAGGCCTTCCAAAACCTGAACCAACACTTTCCCACTCTTTTCCTAAAAAGTATAAATACGTTTTAAGGTCAATTTCCTTCAATTTTAGTTACTCCCACTTAATAAAATAAGAAACCCAAGAACATCAACATTCTCTCAAAAACACTCTCTCTCTAGACTCAAGAAGAAAAAAGGAAAACATTGGAGCTAGGGTTTCTAGAGTTTTAAGGTTCTTCCCCAAATTTCTTGGAGCTTCTTAGTTGAGGTATGGTTTCTTTTCATCCTTGGGTAGCTATCACCCAAGGATCCCCTTCAAATTATGTTTTCAAGATATCAAATCCCCCAAATTCTAGGGTTTTCATTCTATAACATGGCTCTTCTTTCCAAAACGTTTTCATTACTTAATTATGATTGTTTATGGTTGTTTATGATGAATTATGAATGTATTGATGGAGAATTGATGTTTATAATGAGAATTCCCCATAGAACCATGTGTTCCCCGTATTGATAGATCTTGAATTGATATTGTGTGTTGGATGATATTATGAATGAGTCAATTGAATATGTTTATGTTGATTAAGATATTGAATCATGAATTTCTTCTATATTATGTAGTAATTTTATATAGTTGGGTTGATTGTAAGTACAAGACCCTCGAAGGGAAAAGGTATGAAGGTTATGCCTCTTTATGTGAATTATGCATGAGATTGTGATGTACTTAGATAGTAATGATTCTATATCTATCGTGTTGTTGTGGTATTGATGGCAAGATACTTCATCCCTAAACCCCATACAGTTGGTTATGCATGAAGTATGTATGTATGCTTATGGTAAGCTTGTTGTGTTGATTGAAAGAACATTCTCATAATCAAAATACGACTATAATGTGAAGGGTTTACTCACATGCTAGCGTTTCTAAAGTGAAAGGAGCATTCTCACTTAAGGAACCTATGAGCTCTTATGATGATATGTTGGCATAAGTGCCTTATTTTTTTATGAATATGAACTAAGTAAAGACTAATAGTGACTTTTAAAGGGAATAATGCTTAGCACCGAGAGGACATGAAAGTGAGATGGGGGATTTTACGTTTAGCAAGTCTGGCTTCCCAATGTATGTTATATCATGAGATGGAAACCTTCTACGTTTAGCAATTCTTGATTTCTAGTAGCAATCTCCTTGTCCCATAACTATGTGCCCACATAGGTCTTAGCTAGTGGATCCACCTAGAAGCTATTATGGTAGTTCTACCTTAGGAAAGTAGAACACCTCTTTTCGGTGTTGGGGTAGAACACCGGATCCCATGTAGCTCACATGGTCTATGTCGGTTATTGCAAGTCTTCCCTAAATAATATGAATATGAACTATGGTAAGGTTCTCTTATGTTATGATGATATGATGACTTATGAACTATGCATGAAAAAGGTATGTATGAATGTTATGAAATATGAATGTCTTCACTCTTATGTATGTTGACTATGACTATGGTAAGATATGTATGTTGGTGGTGACCAAAATGTGATACTTGGCATTTGGTAGGGTTATGGGACTTTACCTTTTCATTGCACTAGTGTGGCTTTGGGTTGCTTATGTGTTGGTTTGGTTTATGTTTTTTCATAAATGTGCATAATGGTTTCTAAACTTGATAAAGGCATGTTTTCAACTAAATGTACTTTTTATGCATGTTTTAAGGATTTTGTGCATGGCATCCATACTTAGTACAATTAATTGTGCTAACCCATATTTTCTACTTTACTATGAGTGTAGGTTCCGATCGTTGATACCTACGACTTTTTTCAAGGTGAAGCTTGGGTCGACTATTCCCTAGGCTTTGTGAGTCCTGAAGTTCTAGGACGAGTTGCTATTTATTCTAGTTCCTAGTTTACTTCCTATGTTCCAGACTATGTTGTATTTCCTATTTTTAGAGACTCTATTGATGTAAAGGGCTTTGACCCTATTTGTACTCTTAGTTCCTATTTTCCTTTTTGAAAGAAGTTGACTCCTATTGTAAAAGTTTTAATTTTTCTGTATTTTTGTATGCCTTTATGTGATGATATTAAGGGCTCGTATGCGACCCCTTCGGGATCAATTATGCCGTGTCAGGCCTAGGGGGTACTCTTCGGTCGTGACAAACCTGGTATTAGAGCATAAGGTTTTGGGATAATATCTAGGTTGATGTCTTATGAACCACATTTATGAATGAGAGGCTATAAGATGATTAGGAACTTTTCACTTCTTTGATTACTCATTAGTCATGCGATGGAGTTTTTAATCTATGAAATCCTTTTTCCTAACCCTTTTCTTGTGCATATAAGAATATGAATACAAGAAGAGCGGCCTCAAGGAGAGTGGAAAAAGGGGTTTCCAATGATGAGGGAGTTCCTCCCCAAGGTTCGCAAGATCCTTAAGCTCCTAATGATAAAAGGGCTATGACAAATGTGTAGATAAGGACAACTCTCCAAACTTTGACTCATGCTCTAACGACTCAAGTCACTAGGGAAGCTAGAGTCCAAGTGAACTCCAATGTAAGCACAACCGCTTCTAAGATAAGGGATTTCACAAAGATGAACTCCCCTACCTTCTATGGTTCCAAAGTGGATGAATACCTCCAAGGGTTTATTGAGGAGGTGTTTAAGGTGCTTAAAGCTACAGGAGTGTCTCTAAGAGAGAAGGCGGAACTAGCCGCCTACCAATTGAAAGACGTGGCTCAAGTGTGACATGAGCAATGGAAGGAAGAGAGATCCATTAGAATGGGCCCGATTGATTGGGGAGTGCTTAAGATGGCATTCCTTGATAGGTTTTCCTCCCTAGAGCTAAGGGAGAGAAAGATGCAATAATTCATCAACCTCCGCAAAGGAGGTATGAGTGTGAAGGAATATAGCCTCAAGTTCACACAATTGTCTAAGTATGCCCCAACCTTGGTGGCGGACTCTAGGGAGAAAATGAACAAAATTTGTTATGGGAATATCCGACCTAATGGTGAATGAATGTAGGTCGGCGATGCTTATTCCAACCATGAACATCTCCCGTCTTATGGTTCATGCTGAGCAAATTAAGGAACAAAAGCTCAAGCAAGTGGGTAGAGAAGTGAAAAGGGCAAGAGTTGATGATGGTAATTCGTCTAAGAATAGATTTGAGGTTCAAGGTAAACCGAGGTTTAAGAAGAGGTTTTCTAATCAAGGCACTTCTAGAACTCCTAAGGTCAACAAAGAGAGGATGTCTACTCCAAAGCCACAAGGAAGTGGTGGATGTGGTTCTTATGTTGATAGACCTACTTGTGCGAAGTGTGGCAAAAAGCATGATGGCAAGTGACTTGTTTTCACAGATGCGTGTTTTAGTTGTGGTAAGAGTGGTCACATGAAGAGGGATTGTCCTATGCTAAGGTTCAAGGGAGAAAGGGAAAGCAAGTCCCTCCAAGTGGCTCAAATTCTGATGCTCCAAAGAAGAATTGCTTCTATGCTCTCCAATCTAGAAGTGATCAGGAGGGTTCTCCAGACGTTGTCACCGATATGTTGCAAGTATTTTCTATTAATGTTTATGTATTGTTAGACCCCAGTGCCACTTTATCTTTTGTTACCCCTTTAGTGGCTATGAAAATTGATGTACTCCCCGTAGAGTTAGAGGAACCATTTATGGTTTCCACCCAATAGGTGACTCGATTGTAGCAAAAAGGGTTTATAGAAATTGTCCTATTTCCTTGTCTCATAGAGTCACTTTGGTTGACTTGGTAAAATTAGATATGTTGGACTTTGATGTCATATTGGGGATGGATTGGTTGCATGCTTGTTTTGCTTCCATTGATTGTAGAACTCGGGTAGTAAAGTTTCAATTTCCAAATGAGCCGTTTTAGAATGGAAAGGCGGAAACTCAATTCCTACAGGTCGTTTTGTTTCATATCTGAAATCTAGAAAAATGATTTCTAAGGGGTGTATCTATCATATGGTTCATCATAGTTCCGAATCATCCTTTGTGGTTGATGTGAAGTCTAAACAATATCTTGATCCTATTTTGATGGGGTTGAAAGAATCGGTTCTTAATAAGTCCGTTGAGGCTTTCTCCCAAGGGGGAGATGGGGTGCTTAGGTACCAAAGTAGATTATGTGTTCCAGATGTAGATGACTTAAGGGAGAAAATTTTAGAAGAGGCTCATGGTTCACGATATTCTATTCATCCGGGAGCCACCAAGATGTACCGTGATCTACATGAAGTCTATTGGTGGAATGGCTTGAAAAAGGATATAGCGGGTTTTGTAGACAAATGTCCGAATTGTCAACAAGTTAAGGCCGAACACCAAAAATCTGGAGGTTTGTCACAATATTGAAATTCCTACTTGGAAGTGGGAGGATGTTAATATGGACTTTGTGGTGGGGTTGCCTCGTACTCAAAGGCAACATGATTCTATTTGGGTCATTGTTAATAGGATGACTAAATTAGCCCACTTTATTCCAATTAAGACTTCATTTTCGGCGGAAGACTATGCCAAGTTGTACATAAATGAGATAGTGAAGTTGCATGGGGTTCGTTTATCTATCATATCGGATAGGGGTACTCAATTTACTTTGCACTTTTGGAACGCATTCCAAAAGGGGCTTGGTACTAATGTTAAGCTAAGTACCATATTCCACCCTCAAACGGATGGTCAAGCGGAACGGACCATTCTAAACCTAGAAGACATGTTGAGGGCATGTGTGATAGATTTCAAGGGTAGTTGGGACGATCATCTTCCTTTGATAGAATTTTCCTACAACAACAGTTACCACTCAAGTATTGCCATGGCTCCATTTGAAGCACTTTATGGTAAAATGTGTAGATCATCGGTGGGTTGGTTTGAAGTATGTGAGTTTGCTCTAATTGGTCCTGAACTAGTTTATGATGCCATTGAAAAGGTTCGACTCATTAGAGGGAGGTTGGAGACTGCTCATAGTCGGCAGAAATCATATGCCGATAATAGAAAGAGGGAGCCCGAATTTGAAATTGGTGATTGGGTCTACTTGAAAATTTTACCTATGAAAGGTGTTATGAGGTTTGGCAAAAAGGGGAATTTAAGTCCCCGATATGTGGTCCAATACCAAATCTTGAAACGTGTCGGGAAAGTGGCATATGAGTTAGACTTACCAAATGAATTGTCCCCGGTTCACCCGGTGTTTCATGTGTCCATGCTTAAGAAATGCATTGGTGATCCGGTGTCTATCATTCCTTTAGAGGGTTTAGGAGCTGATGAGAGCCTTTCTTATGAAGAGGTCCCGATAGATATTTTGGACCGGCAAGTAAAAAGGTTGAGGAATAAGGAGGTAGCTTCCATAAAAAAATTATGATGGAACCACCTAGTTGAGGGTGCTACATGGGAGGCCGAGGCCGATATAAAGTCCCATTACCCTCATATTTTTGCTTCTACTCCTATCCAAACTTGAGGTAAGAAATTCCTCTTGAGTTCTTAGTATTTTGGGATTCATGTGTAGTGTTTTAGTTTTGCATGATTTTCTTGTATTGGGCATATTCTTGATGAAATTCATATTTGGTATAAATTAAGCTTTCATGAATTATATGTTTCTCTTGTAGAATTGCATTTGTGTATGATGTTGGCATTTGTAACTTCCTGAGATGAGTTGGTGAACATGTTTAGTTAAATTGTAATAAAATAGCATGTTAGCTTAATATTGTTGGGCTGAGCTTTCTTGTGTGGAGAAGGTAGTTCCTCCCATGATTGTATGAAACGATAATTTGGCGCATAATGAAGTTGTGGATATAGTTCCTACATTTTGATGTTGCATTGAGCTTATGATGTTTCCTCCGATGATTTGTGCATTTTTTTTTGTGATATATTATGCATGATGGGCTGCTAGTCTTAAGTCGTTGTTTCCCTATGGGTGTTTAAAGTGTCATTCGAGGACGAACGTTCCTAAGGAGGGGATATTGTAACAACCAGGAAAATCAATAGGCTAAACTAGAGTCCCATTGTGAGGGTTGGTATAACTTCAAGTTGGTGTCTAGGTTGAATGAGAGTTAATGTGAGGATTTATGTGACTTTCGGAGATGTTTAAGACCAAACTAAAGCTAAAATGAGGGAGGTAAACATAAGGTCCTTAGCTATAAAAGAAGGGAAAAGGAGAACTTGTTTCTCTTTGGATAGGTTGGCGATTGGCAACTTGGTCGCCCAAGTGACTTGGCGATGCGCCAAAGTGCACTTGGGTCGCCTAGTGGGTTGTCCCTCCTAACCTTTGTTCTGAAAAAATGGGTGAGATGGGTTGAGGATCGCCCAATGGGTTGGCGATTCACCGAACAGACCTCACCATCTCCTAAGTGAGCTGCCCATTTTTGGAGCTCACTGGAAATTTGGGCGAGCCAAGGGTTCACTTGGCGAGTCGCCTAGTGCCTTGGCGAGCCAAGAGGGTCCAATGGGCGAGTTCCATCGTGAAGGCCAACATTTTTAAGTTTTAAGTTGGGGTCTTTAAGTAGTCTTTCCAAAACTTGAACCAACACTTTTCCACTCTTTTCCTAACAAGTATAAATACTTTTTAAGGTCAAACTACCTCAATTTTAGTTACTCCCACTTAATAAAGTAAGAAACCCAAGAACATCAACATTCTCTCAAAAAAACTCTTTCTAGACTCAAGAAGAAAAAAGGAAAACATTTGAGCTAGGGCTGCTATACTTTCAAGATTCTTCCCCAAATTTCTTGGAACTTCTTAGTTGAGGTATGGTTTATTTTCATCCTTGGGTAGCTATTTATTACCCAAGGATCCCCTTCAAATTATGTTTTCAAGATATCAAATTCCCCAAATTCTAGGATTTTCATTCTATAACATGGATCTTCTTTCCAAAACGTTTTCATTACTTAATTATGATTTGTTTATGGTTGTTTATGATAAATTATGAATATCTTAATGGAGAATTGATGTTTATAATGAGAATTCCCCATAGACCCATGTGTTCCCCATATTGATAGATCTTGAATTGATATTGTGGGTTGGACGCTATTATGAATGAGTCAATTGAATATGTTTATGTTGATTAAGCTATTGAATCATGAATTCCTTCTATATTATGTAGTAATTGTATATAGTTGGGTTGATTGTTAGTACAAGACCCTCGAAGGGCAAAGGTATGAAGGTTATGTCTCTTTATGTGAATTATGCATGAGATTATGATGTACTTAGATAGTAATAATTCTATATCTATTGTGTTGTTGTGGTATTGATGGAAATATCCTTCATCCCTATACCCCATACACTTGGTTATGGATGAAGTACGTATGTATGCTTATGGTAAGCTTGTTGTGTTGATTGAAAGGACATTCTCATAATCACAATACGACTATAATGTGAAAGGTTTACTCACATGATAGCTTTTCTAAAGTGAAAGGAGCATTCTTACTTAAGGAACCTATGAGTTGTTATGATGATATGTTGGCCTGAGTGCCTAATGTATGTTTTTATGAATATGAACTTAAGTAAAGACTAATGGTGACTTTTAAAGGAAATAATGCTTAGCACCGAGAGAACATGAAAGTGAGATGGGGGCTTTTATGTTTAGCAAGTCTGGCTTCCCAATGTATGTTATCTCATGAGATGGAAACCTTCTACGTTTAGCAAGTCCTGGTTTCTAGTAGCAATCTCCTTGTCCCATAACTATGTGCCCACATAGGTCTTAGCTCGTGGATCCACCTAGAAACTATTATGTTAGTTCTACCTTAGGCAAGTAGAACACCTCTTTTCGGTGTGGGGGTAGAACACCGGATTCCATGTAGCTCACATGATCTATGTCGGTTATTGCAAGTCTTCCCTAAATAATATGAATATGAACTATGGTAAGGTTCTCTTATGTTATGATGGTATGATGACTTATGAACTATGTATGAAAAAGGTATGTATGAATGTTATGAAATATGAATGTCTTCACTCTTATGTATGTTGACTATGACTATGGTAAGAAAGGTATGTTGACGGTGACCTAAATGTGATACTTGGCATTTCGTAGGGTTATGGGACTTTACCTTTGCATTTCACTAGTGTGGCTTTGGGTTGCTTATCTGTTGGTTTGGTTTATGTTTCTTCATAAATGTTCATAATGGTTTCTAAAATTGATAAATTAATGTTTTCAACTAACTGTCCCTTTTATGCATGTTTTGAGGATTTTGTACATGGCATCCATACTTAGTACAATTAATTGTGCTAACCCATATTTTCTACTTTACTATGAGTGTAGGTTCTGGTCGTTGATACCTACTGCTTTCTTCAAGGTGAAGTTTGGGTCGACTATTCCCTAGGTTTGGTGAGTCCTCAAGTTCGAGGACCTTTTTATATTGATTCTAGTTCCTAGTTTACTTCCTATGTTCCAGACTATGATGTATTTCCTATTTTTGGAGACTCTATTGATGTAAAGGGCTTTGACCCTATTTGTACTCTTATGTTCTAGATAGTGATTGAGACAAGTCTAGTTCCTATTTTCCTTTATGAAAGAAGTTGAGTTCTATTGTAAAAGTTAGTTCCTAGTTTACTTCCTATGTTCCAGACTATGTTGTATTTCCTATTTTTGGAGACTCTATTGATGTAAAGGGCTTTGACCCTATTTGTACTCTTATGTTCTAGATAGTGATTGAGACAAGTCTAGTTCCTATTTTCCTTTATGAAAGAAGTTGAGTTCTATTGTAAAAGTTAGTTCCTAGTTTACTTCCTATGTTCCAGACTATGTTGTATTTCCTATTTTTGGAGACTCTATTGATGTAAAGGGCTTTGACCCTATTTGTACTCTTATGTTCTAGATAGTGATTGAGACAAGTCTAGTTCCTATTTTCCTTTATGAAAGAAGTTGAGTTCTATTGTAAAAGTTAGTTCCTAGTTTACTTCCTATGTTCCAGACTATGTTGTATTTCCTATTTTTGGAGACTCTATTGATGTAAAGGGCTTTGACCCTATTTGTACTCTTATGTTCTAGATAGTGATTGAGACAAGTCTAGTTCCTA
>JAJOOO010012581.1:0-24225 GCA_029582685.1 Solanum piurae | reverse complement strand
CCCTTGATTATGCTTATTGCTCATGGTCATTTAATTGCTTCCGCGACCAAGGATGTGTAATGATACGCTATGAGGCTTGTTTGGGGTTCCTTCGGGTTCCCCATTCGCCGGTCACGTCTAGGCCCTAGGCTTGGGTCGTGACAGTTTCCAAGACTAATTTTTTACTAGTGTTTCAGGTGAAGGTGATAGGAAAAATGCCGACCTGGTACATAGATAGTGCATGCTCCAAACAGGTGCTAAAATGGTAGAAAATTTCCTCTTACTCTCTAACTTTCAAGGCGGCATTAAAGTCAGAGAAAGGTGAGATAGTCAAGATTGACAAAGTTGAAAAGTCACAACCACAGGCCATAGAGAATGTGTTTTATGTTCAAGTATTGAAGCACAACACGTTGAGCATCTCTAAAATTTGTTACAAAGAAAATAATGTACTGTTCACATTAGCTGAATATCGTGTGCCAAACTGTAATTCCAGGAACCTGGTTTTGAAAAGACACAAGAATGTATACAAAGTTGATAAAATGCCCCTTCAGGAAGAGAATCTTACTTGCCTCAGCGTCATTAATGAAATTTCTCTACTTGGGCATAAGAGAATGGGTCATGCTAGTTTTTCTCTTTTAAGAAAACTAGTTATGAAAGATCTGATTCATGCGACTCTCCTAATCAGAATATGTGTAGCTATTATGCATGGTGTATATGCAAAAGGTAAATATGTGAAGTCATCATTCAAGCAAAATAAAAAGGTTGTCACTGAAGAAAGTGTCCTGATATAAAACATCTTTGATGATGCAATTTTAGGGAAAATCGCAGATAAACCTGGTTCACATCTGACAATCATTGATGCACCTGCAACAAGAGATATTGGATTAACCTATGGTCTTAGAGATAGGGGGAATAGCATAGCAATCAGGACATTTAGAGTCTGGTACATCTTCAAAGGGAACTTCGTTGTGTGAACCTGGTCCTTGTTATTCATTGATCTGGTTCTCTGTTAGCCAACTTGAGATTCCTTTGCTCTAGGAGAATATGATGATGCAAACATACTCATGAAGGCCTTGAATATGAAGTACTTGAGAAAAAATCAGTCAAAACTTGGTCTTAGCGAAACAAGTTGATGTATTATTATGATTTTATTTAATAATTGGCTAGTAAAGTAATAATCTTATGCTTGAGTGATTATACAATGAATATCTGCTAACTCAGTCTTGTACTATAACAGGTACATACTCCAGGCACATCTTAAACAATGTTTAGAATGTCTGCGGATATTATACATACTATTTTACTAACAACATTAATCAAATCATTGAGGAGCACACAAAAGGGGAACCTGGCTTCTTTGTAATACTCGGGTATGTACCATCCTTTTTCAATGCATGAATTTTATAAGCTTGTGTCAAACATAAGCACTAGTGAACCTGATCGATCATCAAAAATTTAATTCTTTTAAAAACAATCACCAAGAACCCTTTCTTTGACAATAAGCATCATTCAATCCCAAACAACTCAAATGATGAAAACCTCAGTCTTGAAGCCACCCTTGCTTTAATTTAGGGGGAACCTTGTTTTAACTCTCACATATGAACCAAGTTCACCAATTTCAAATTGATATTACATCCATTCCAAGTGTATAACCAATTATTTCTCAGGGGGACAATTCTCTTAGAAACATACTATTATCGGTGCTTGCCTTTATTATTGATAAATCCATCTCTATTGCCCTAAATTGTGATGAATCCCTTACTTATAGTTGAAACTCCTTCGAAATATCATCAAGAAAAGGGCTATAAAAAACCACGGAGGAGTGAAAATGTTATAGAGTAGAATTAAAAAAAGAAGTGAAAAATTCAAAGAAAGAGAGCTCCATAACTCAGTTATTGTTACTCATAATGCATGAAAATACTCACCTGGTCTTCTTAAACTGATTATGCTCAACTGATGATGAACCTCATATTGCTCTTGATGTAATTTCACATTCTAAGAAAACTGATCATAACGAAGGAGCTGGTGCACAATGGGCGTACTGAAAAAATTATTGATGATAGTAAACATTCTTTTCCTCCCAACTTTAGTAATCTTCGTCCCAATCATTATCCTCTATTTTTCCGGACTCTTCGATGTGCTTATGCCTGTCTCATACTCATGATATCATATGCTTTTGAATCAGGGCTCTAAGGGCTTAAACTGGTACATATTTGTTTATTTTGTTTCTCATTGAAGATCTTGATTGTGTGTGAGTTTAAGATGGATAATATCCTCAGATTCACTTACCTTATTGTTAGCAGAAGTGTACTTAAAAGTGTTGTCCAAGTGACCTTGAGTTAAAATGATATTGCACTCATTGTATGTTAATCGAATTCTTTGGTTATTGGTTTTCAATGATGCCAAAAGGGAGAAGTTATATGATGTGGGTTAGGGACATATTATGCATAGTTTGTCATTATCAAAAAGGGGAAAATGGCTGGGGAATGAGAGAACATGAAGTTTGTAGTTTTGAGGATCTACAAAGAGTCTTGATGGTTTATAGTTTTGATGATTGACGATAAGTCTTGATGTGTGACAAAATATTGTTATCATCATTAAAAAGGAGGAAAATGTTGGAAAGTAGGAGAACATATAAAGTAGTTTTGATTATTGATAAAGTGAACATGGTTCACTACTTGTTGTCTTATGTGTAATCTATCAGGTGAACCAGGTTCTCACACATGCCTGCAGTCAACCTGTACAAATATGAGAGATTACGACAAAGAAGAAAAAGTGCAGAAATAAAGGAGCGAAAAAGGAAATAAAAAAAGAGCTGAAACATAGGATCAAAGAAGGAAAGAAATAAAGAAGGAAAAGAAGGAAAAATCAAATAAGGAAAGAAATAAAGAAGTAGCAATTCAAGTCAAATAAGGAAGAAAATAAAGAGGTAGCAATTCAAGTCAAATAAGGAAAGACGTAAATATAGACAAGTTCAAGAAGGAAAATGATTTGTTATTCATTTCCTTGTAGAAGTTGATGAAGGCAAATCAAACTCTATAAAAGGTTCAAGCCAAAGAAGAAAAATAGTCATCTTTGCATAAACACAAATTGAGAAAATTTTCCAGCAAATCCAGAATAATATCTATTGCATATTCACGAAAGTCATCATCTTGAGAGTAATAGTCATTGGAGCAAAATCAGGGCTTCGTCACAGCAACACGAGGACCAGGTTCACGCTTCGTCACAGCAATATGAGAATCAGGTTCACGAGTTGTGTTCGACTCTGAACTATTGATTGTTCAAGTATGATCAATTAAAGTCTAGGGTTATTAGTCTTTGTTGATTTGTTCTAGTTTTATTATTGAGTTGTAATAATTCCTAGATTGTGTAACAAGAAGTGGGTTTGACTTCTTGGAGAGTAGAGTCTTGAGAGAATTGTAACAAGAAGTGAGTTTGACTTATTGGAGAGTAGAGTCTTGAGAGAATTGTAACAAGAAATGAGTTTGACTTCTTGGGGGTAGAGTTAAGAGAGAGTTGTGAGAGAATTGTGACAAGAAGCGAGTTTGACTTCTCGGAGAGTTGAGTCTTCGATTATAGTTAATCGTTGGAGAGTTAAATGTACTAGAGTTAGTTTCGTTTGAGTTGTAATCCTGAAAAGGACGTGAATCTTGAAGTGAATAAGATTGTGGTGTGGTTTTTACCTTCCTTGAGGTAGGAAGGTTTCCACGATAAAATCTCTGTCTTATTATGTTGCATTTTGTTTGTCTCGACAAAATTACAAGAACCTAGTTCTTGTATAGGGGTAAGGTTTCTGTTGGGATATATACTATTAACCATATGTTAATATATAATATTTATTATAGAATAATTATTTGCTCAGTTTTAATAGATCATATATTAGTTTATGGTGTTTGTTTACTTATATAATAGATGATTTAGTGTGTAGAGTTTTAGCTTATACACAGAGGATTAAACCATCGATTCTTATAAGTATAAAGTTTTTTGTTCACAATCTAGAATGGAAATCTGAGATGCCATCGGTACGATTGTAGCACAAGATTATATGTAATTTATCTTGATTATGGGAATGGTATAGTTCCAACTTCTTGGGCTAGTGCATTTTGTATGTATTGAACGGGACCGAGTAGATATAGTTTCTTTAGACTGACTGACAAAAGCATATTCTCTAAACTATTAAATGTACTTATATTCTTAATCCTGATATAACTATTATGATCTGTGTATATTAATTATCGTTTTGATTTATTAAAAGATGAGATTCTGAGATGGGTCAATATGCCTGGTAGATTGAATGATAATAATATATATTGGTGAAATAATAAGTTAGTTGATGGAATCCATGTCTCGTTATAGAGAATGATTGATATGCCTTTTTGAGAAACTTATAAGTTTTCATTGTGTCAAACCTTGCAAGTGGATTTATGAATCCAACACATGAAATAAGTTAAGCAGTGCTCTAAAGGAAATTAATCATCAAATTAAATTCATCAGTAATTTAATTTATTGATTAGTATCTGTAATCTTAACATGGGGAATTACATAAGTGTTTAATGGGGAATTACGAAATATAAATAGAGGAGTGCAATTACGAATTTCTAGTGGAATGATTTGTAATTTATTATGGTAAGAATAATTCAAATTAATTATTTGGAATTATTTCCATAATAGGAAGACTCAATAATTAATTTTGTGGTTCCTATAGTGCCCATATTTAACTAGAACTCAGAATCCTATTTCTTAGGGAAAAAAGGAATAGGCGTGTGTTTTCTTGTTTTTCAAGAAAACTGGGTTTTCTTCTCTTTTTTGGATTGGGAAGAAATCTATATAAATAGAGATTCTCCTAACCTAGAAAAAGATTGATTAGTTTTCTATTCGATACTTGCCCACCCAAGTATGGAGAGAGTTCAGATGTGAACTTGGGATCACTGTAGAAGACCATAGTTATTGTCTATCTTGTAGATTCGCTTGAATGTCTATCTAACTTGGGGATTCGCTTGAAGGTATCTGCTCACGCTTCAAGAGGTATTTATCGAATTAAATTTTAGCAAGTTTATGTGTTCTAGCATATTATATGTGTTCTAGCATAAACGATAATTGATTATTTATTATTCATGTAAGCAGTAAGATTTTGGTATGTTTCCGTTGTGCATATAATTTTTCCAACAATTGGCATCAAGAGCCGCGCTTGCATCTAAATAGATAAACCATATATATGTGATTGTATATATGATTCTGTCAATTTCGAATGATGAGACGGTAATGTTTCCTCATCGAATTTGTATTGTCGTTGTTCTTTTCACTGTGTCGATTGTTTTTGGGAAAATTTGCTTGATGTGTACTAATCATGATTGAGGCAGTGTGCTTTATGACAAGTGATTTTAACCTAGTATGCATGCAAATTAATCTGTTGGTTGATTAACAAAAACTTTAAGGCGGCAATAATAACTCCTTTTGGTGATTATGGAAAAAGTAGGGGTGTACATGGTCGGGTTGGTTCGTGTTTTTCAAATATCAAATCGAACCATTTGTGTCGGATTTTTGAATTTATAAACCAAACCAAACCAATAGAACTCGGTTTTTTCAACCTCAGGTTTTTTTCAGGTTTTTTGGATTTTCGGGTTTTTTCGAGTTTTTCTGGTAAAGTATTCGTACAAACATATAATTTACTTGTACTTCAAATATTTCTTTAGTCCTACCAAAATACAACTATCTCAGTGTTTCTTAAGAAAATAACACAAAATATGATATGATTAATGACACTAAAATATTCAAAATAATAATAATAATGAAATCGCGTAAAACAAATATTACAAATTAATAAGTCATAATGAAAATGATCATAATTTAAAAGTACTAAATCAAGCTAAAATAAGTTTTGATAAGTATTAGTTACATGACTAAATATTAAAGGAAATTAAAATTAGATTATGTATTCTAATTGTCTTAACCTATGTAAAACTAAAGAACAAATATTCAATATTATTGTCATTCTTAGTGTTAAATTGATTTTCTTTTTTGCATTAGTATTAATTTGATTTTGATTTAAGCTTTATTATAAATTACCAATATTTATGGACTATAATCTTTATTGGCTCATTAAGAATTCTAACTTTCAAACATGAAATAATATATTAAATTATAAAAACTATGAAAAAGTATAAGAAATATTTTAAAATTATATCAAAGTAAATATTTTTACGTATAAAATAAAATTTTAAAATTATATATATAATATCGGGTTGATTTGGTCTCGGGTTGGTTTATTTTAGTTGAAACCAAACCAACCAAAATATAGTCGGGTTTTTTTTTTCCAATACCAAACCACTAGTCGGGTTTTTTTCCGGTTTGACTCAATTTGCGGTTTGGTTCAGTTTTCGGTTCGATTTTGTACCCCTAGGAAAAAGCATGTGTTTCTTTTAATTGAATTGAACAAATCATGATTAAAAGGAATTAATGGTTTCACCCACCATTAATCGTTTTAGAAGGCTACCTATTGTGCAGAAATTTTCCAATCTTGCCAATTTTATTGGTGATGATGTTGCATGTGTTGGTGGTGTCATCTCTACTCACAGTTATTGTGTAAAAGTTTTGGCAAAGTGTGTCCTATTATTTAGCCAAATTATTGACACAATTTAGCATAATGTGCTCGTCCCGTTTGGTTGATCACGAATCAGTTAGTTTTATTCTTTTATAATTGTATGGACATTGGTTTTCTATTACTCACGGTATGAAATTATATAAAGAATTTTATAATTAATAAATAATTACCATTAAAGTGGGTTATTTATTTGAAAAAATATTAAAATTCTTAATAATTTATACATGTGAGATTACAATATGTGAATTGAGAATTATGATAAACAAATAGGATCTACTAAAGTGGTCTATTTATTTGAGTCGTTATAATATCCTCAATGTATCATGTATGGATTGTTCTTCATAAATGTATACTAAAGGTTTGTTTACTCGGAAGGAGATTTACCTTTAGATACTAGTAACACTTGAATTAATTCATGAGAAGAGATATTAAAGATTTTCACCGGTTTAAAGGGAGAAATATAGTATCTTGAATTCTCAAGTGTATTAATTGAGAGACCAATATGTTGTAAAGAGATTAGTTGTGTGTCTTAGCCGAAAGACAGGACACAATATGTCTTACGCTCATGAGATAATTATTAGAAGAGAATGAATTTTTGAATCAAGTTATTTTAATCTTTAACTACGCCTAAAACGATTAATTTTTTAAATTTGGTCATAGTTTAGGTGGTCATGAATTTTATGATCTTTGATTGACTTGAAATTTGATGGTTCCAACAAAAATCGTTTAGATGGGTTTATGTAGTTTGTCGGATTAAAATTTGATTGAATATGATAAGATCATTCTTTATGTTAGTTATGTTTATGTTAAATTTGGTACATGATTGCACATGGTTATTTGACATGAATTGATATGTGATAAGAATGTAGGTCATGTTGTTTAAATTCCTAAAGATGTTTAAATAACCTTGAATTTGAATTTGGTCATAGATTTGAAAATAAATATTTTTATAGACTCCAATTGACTTGAAATTTGGTAAGTTCATTGATAACTACCTAGTAAGAAATACTCATATCTGGTTATATTTTTTTGAGGTCGTTAAAATAATTTTAAAGTTGTTCTTTGGAATTAAAATGTGATTTAGTATGAATGACATCCTTTATATTGGTTTTATTTATGTTATATGAGGTACATGATTACACGTGATGACTTAACATAAATTGATATATGATAAGGATGTAGATCTGATTATTTTTCTCAAATCGTTTGAATTTGAATTTGATCATAACTTTGGAGATAAATATTATATTTTGAACTCTGATTGATCTGAAATTCGGTAGGCTCATCAGAAACAATCAAATTTAAAATACTCATTGTTATGAAGTGATTTGGCAATTTGAGGTCGTTTAGATAATGGTTTTAGATATTTCTTTGTATTTTAACAATTAATTTTAATGAAAAATTACTCGACTAAGATATAGTGGTGATAGAGATTATTCTCTATGGTCTTTATGAATAAATTTTAGTGAAGTATTAAGTTCATGTGTTGGATTAGACCTTCTTCCCTATCGGATGAAATTAATACAAGTCATTAAAATTTAATCTCTAGTTTTGATTATCTGTATTGACTCTCCCTATCTAAGTAATATTTGATTGAATCAATGGATCTAGGGATAATGATATTCACTTGACCTAAATTAACATATACTCTCCATCCGAGTTAGCTTTTGTTCTAAATTTGTTGAAGTGAATATCTGACACCACATATGTATGTTGCATGAGTAGTCATTTTTTCATCAAAATTTATTGTTCAAGATGCATTGATATCTATGAGGTGTGTTTTGAATTTTAATATTCAATATATACATAAACATGTTGTTTTTATTTTTTGGAATTTTAGAATTTCGTTCTTTATTCTTAATTCGTGTATCTATTTCACAAAATGATGATATATGATATATGATAAGAATTACTGAGCGGGAAAATTTTAAATTCTATGTTGGCCAAACAACGTTTTCAACCAAATTGATCATAATTTTGGAATTCGAAAAAAAAAAGAACTCTAATTGATCTGAAATTTGGTAGATTCATAAGAACGACCTAGTAAGAAATTTATTTTTTTCGGATCGTTATATGAGTTTTTTGGTCATATTTGATTAAATAGTAGTGAAGTATTAGTTTTATGTGATGGCTCAGACCTTCCTCCCTATCAGATGAAATTGATACAAGTCACTATATATTTAATCATCTAGTTTTGATAATCTGTATTAACTCTCCTAAACTGAGTAATTTATGATTGGATCAATGTAACTAGAGGATTTCACTTGACTTAAACTAACAGTAGACTCTCCATCTGAGTTAGGTATGTATAAGTTTATGGAGTGAATAATCGGTCATTGTAATATGTATTGCATGAGTAGTTCTCCAATCCCATCGATTGGCTATTCGATATGCATGGATATATATGTATAAATGAGCCCAAAATTTTGTTATTTAGAATTATTCGAAATATTATGATCTATTTAATGTATTATATCTCAATTCTCAATAGACTTTACGCACCCACTTAGTACTACTTAAGTTTTTCTTTTGGTAGAGATAAGATATTAATTCAAAGAATGCATTGTGCATGTACCTTATGTTAGAAGGAATTATTTTCAATTTCTAACTAGACAAGAGATGAGTATTTAATATATTTGTTTGTAACTCTCCTATCTTTGAGTTTGATGAATATTTTATTTCTCGTGGTATATTGATGCGTGATTCTTTTATTAGTATTATCTCTCATAAATTGAATTTTATTAATCTGTCTCATAAGGGAAAATATCTTTTAAATTGAATGAAACTTATTTGTACATTAGTGTCTAAGTCATTTATTATGAATAGAATTTCGAGGTTGGTTAATGGATGGAAATAACGGTTCATTGAAAGTGAAGTCACTACCAATATGTGAGTCTTGTTTAGAAGGAAAAATGACTAAGAGACCTTCCTCTTAAAAAGGAAAAAGAGGTAGTGATAAGTTATAATTAATCTATTCTGATTTGTGTAATAAATGAGCATTTGGGCAAGAGGTGAATTTGAGTATTCTGAGTTTTCAAGAAGGTTACACATGAAAATAACATCATGAAAAATATATATAAAGTCACTGCAATCTGATTGTAGTGACATAAACCTCTCTGCAGAGCTCATGAGTCACTTATTTTATAGAATAATTGGATTTCAATTATCTACACCAGACACTCTGTAATAGATTGGTGTAGAAGAGAAAAGAAGTAGACTCTTATGAAGATGATAAGATTAATTATTAGTTATTTTGTTTCTTTTGGGATAGGTTCTAATAACTACATATCACATTCTGAATTCAATTTCTTTCAAATCAGTACCTTGAAAAACTATAGAACTAGTTGGATTTGACGTAAGTCTAATCTGTGACATGTTCAGATATAGGATTGTTCAGCACATGTGCTGAGTAGGAGAATAAAAATATTGGAATTAAGAATGGAATGTGTGTGTTAATTGGATATCCTAAAGAATGAAAGAAGGTTTATTATAGAGTTCTAAAGAAAATAAGGCAATTGTCAACACAACTGTCTGATTTCTAGATAAGGATCATTTAGTAAACCATGTTCCTAGAAGTAAACTAGTTTTACAGGAATTGAACAAAGAAATAACAAATAAGTCAATTGTAAATTCAGACGCTCAAAAATATCTAATCGGTATGCCAGAAATGACGTTCCATTGCATTTAAGTAGTGGAGAAACGTTACTAGGCATAAGAAAACTACTACCTCAAGTAGTGGAAGTGATGTTGAGCAAATTAAAGAACACTACATGATAAGTTGTTAATATTTCAATATCGAAAGATTTTGAAGAAAATATTAAGACTCAAGATCATGAAAGTGTGATTATGTAGTAGTGCTTAGTCGTAGTGGGAGAATCATAGTGAAGATTGAATTGTTTTGTATGCTTGAGAGAACTATTATGATAGATTTCCTGAAAAGAAGTACACTCTTGAAAGGTTTCATGAGAAGCTCTCTCAAGATCTAGTACAAAATCGATTTGTTACGACGAAGTACTACTAGACAAAATTGCATGAGAAAATAACTTGGTAAATTTCTTTTGATAAGAAATAAAGGAATGCTTGTGAAAGTTGTAAATGCATAGTTAAGAGTCTAAGTGGGAGATTGTTATGGTATATACTATTAATCATGTGTTTAGACATAGTATTCTAACAATTTTCAAGATTAAATATCTAAGTGAGAGATTGTTAGGGTATATACTATTAACCATGCAATTTAGATATAGTACATTATAACAATTGTGATGGTTAAAAATCTAAGTGGGAATTTGTTGGAATATATACTATTAACCATATGTTAAGATATAATATTTATTATAGAATAAATATTTGCTCAGTTTTAATAGATCGTATATTTGTTTATGGTGTCTGTTTACTTATATAGCAGATGATTTAGTGTGTAGAGTTTTAGCATATACACAGAGGATTAAATCATCGATTCTTATAAGTATAAAGTTTTCTGTTCACAATCTAGGATGGAAATTGGACATGCCATCGGTACGATTGTAGCACAAGATTATATGTAATTTATCTTGATTATGGGAACGGTATAGTTCCAACTTCTTGTGCTAGTGCATTTTGTATGTATTGAACGGGACCGAGTAGAGATAGTTGCTTTAGACTGACTCCCAAAAGCATATTCTCTAAACTATTAAATGTACTTATATTCTTAATCATGATATAACTATTATAATCTGTGTATATTAATTATCGTTTTGATTTATTAAAAGGTGAGATTCTGAGATGGGTCAATATGCCTGGTAGATTGAATGATAATAATATATATTGGTGAAATAATAAGTTAGTTGATGGAATCCATTCTCGTTATAGAGAATGATTGATATGCCTTTTTGATAAACTTATACGTTTTCATCGTGTCACACCTTGCAAGTGGATTTATGAATCCGACACATGAAATAAGTTAAGCAGTTCTCTAAAGGAAATTAATCATTAAATTAAATTCGTCAGTAATTTAATTTATTGATTAGTATATGTAATCTTAACATGAGGAATTACATAAGTGTTTAATGGGGAATTATGAAATATAAATAGAGGAGTGCAATTATGAATTTCTAGTGGAATGATTTGTAATTTATTATGGTAAGAATAATTCAAATTAATTATTTGGAATTATTTCCATAATAGGAAGTCTCAGTAATTAATTTTGTGGTCCCTACATTGCCCATATTTAACTAGAACTCAAAATCTTATTTCTTAGGGGGAAAAGAGTAGGCGTGTGTTTTCTTGTTTTTCAAGAAAACTGGGTTTTCTTCTCCTTTTTGGATTGAGAAGAAATATATATAAATAAAGATTCTCCTAACCTAGAAAAAGATTGATTAGTTTTCTATTTGATACTTGCCCACCCAAGTATTGAGAGAGTTCAGATGTGAACTTGGGATCACTGTTGAAGACCAAAACTATTGTCTATCTTGTAGATTCGCTTGAATGTCTGTCTAACTTGGGGATTTGCTTAAAGGTATCTGCTCACGCTTCAAGAGGTATTTATCGAATTAAATTTTAGCAAGTTTATGTGTTCTAGCATATTATATGTGTTCTAGCATAAACTATTATTCGTTATCTATTATTCATGTAAGCAGTAAAATTTTGGTATGCTTGCGCTGTGCATATAGTTTTCCAACCGTTTCTTCATTGAGCAAGAGACAATAACGACACAAGGGAAACTCTCTTCTCAACTCTTTAATAGCTAAGAGTGTTTCTATTTAAAAGCACTAAAAATTAAATCTCTTCTTCACCGCCCATAAAGTAGAAATAAACTTTATTATCCATCCATCTTATTTTCCTTCATTTTTCAGTTCGCATTATACCTATTTTTTAAGACTTAACCTTTAAAGAAACTCGATCCCTAAAATGACTTTATGTAAATGTGCAAATTTTCACCATGCATAAAGTTAGTAAATGTATATTTTGTTTCAAGTGACCTTAGCTTTCTGTAAGACAAAAGAGTGACCCAATTAATTTGGATTACTAGTGGACCGACCGACCTAGTTGTCTTCAATTTTAATTGGGTTAAAGGTACGTTCTCTACGAGCATATTTATTTCTCTATAAATTTTTCAATATGCGTCGTTAAATATATATATTTTTTAGTAAGAATTAACATTTTTTTAAAATGTTTTTAAAATTTATAGTGACATTATATCTAATGATAATTAACTAATGCCGGTAAAGATTTTAGCATTCTTTATTAATATCCATATTTATTACCGCTAAAAGTTATTTTTTTACCATTGAGGCTTAATAATGATAGAGAAGTTAGAGTTGATCAGGTTCAATCAATTAATATCTCATGAAGGATATAACATAATCTTACTTTCTAATGTTTTATTTTTGTGTCACTATTTGAGAGGTTCTTGAAAAATAAGTGATAGAAATTAACATAGTTAGAATCTTCATTGTACATCACAAATAATTTTTATTTGAAACCATTCAAAAATATTAGAAATTTTCCCAAAAAATCCCCATCTGGACAATGATTGGTCAATAACGGGTTACAACAGCTAAAAGTATATAAACAAAAAAGAAAAAAGGAAGAATGATCCAAAGACTTGGAGAATCTTAGCAAGACCATTTCAAAAGGATTGGGGCCGAAAGTCAAATTTTATAGGGAGGTTTTAAATTTTTTAGTTGATATATATAAATTAAATAATAATATAATATAATTAGTATAATACTATAAGTGAGGTCTAAAGATGATAGAATGTATGCACACCTTATGAGGTAAGAATGTACTCAATGCACGTTTTCAATGTAAAAATATAATATAAAGTTAGAATAATAATAAGGTAAGAATGTACTCAATGCACGTTTTCAATGCAAAAATATAATATAAAGTTAGAATAATAAAACATGACTCGAGAATTTGAGAAATTGATATAATGATATCAAAATAGTATTGCACTGAATTGAATTTGATAAGTTGATATAATGAAATTGAAATAGTGTTATCTTGTTGTTGTGCTTAATTTGAAGAACACAACGAAAAGCAAATCCGATCATTTTGTAAATAGCTAACAATAGATAATGCATAATGTAGAACGTTTGATTGTTGAGACTTTGATATAAATGAAGCAACAAATTAAAATAGATAGTCATATAAGAAAGAATACTACAATTTCTTAAAAACTAGTATTTCATTTCTCAATTATTATAACGACCTCCATATTAAGTATGATGATTATACTTTCTACGCAAAAATTTCTTTTCAAATTTAAAGTTAATGAGATTTATATATATATATATAAATATATATATATATATTTGCCTTAAGTCATTACTTTAGTTGCCTTATAGTCAAGTCATTTCTAAATCTTAATACTTCAGTTAGTTGACTACCTAACTTTCAAATAATTTTTCCCATTTCCCCTTCCCCGAATTTTAGGAAAGAAAAAAAATAAATTTGAAGTCCTTATGGCATTGACCTGTTCTCCTTTTAAAGTATATGAAATTGTGGTTGATCCTATAATAAACAAATTAAAGGAGTCAAGAAGCACAACAACACACAACACAAAAAAATAATTCTGTTTTGAATACTTTCATTCTACACATATATGGCTTGGATGTATAAACATATTCCTACAATATGCTTCTTTTTGGTCATGTGTAACCTAACAATAAAAGTTGTGCCTATTCTTGGAGAAAAAGCACCTCACTCTCAGTCTCAGGTGGAACCAAAACCTAACTGCCAGAGCTCAGGTAACAATCTTTTTTTCATTTATATGTGTGTCATGGTTTGGAGTAGCCTAATGTCATGACCCGTCACTTTGTCATACCACTTAGGCATAAAATTAAAGCATAAGTGAGCTAGTCTACAATTTCATAATATGTTTATTATGTGTGTGTTTCGATATAATGGAGTTGAGGGTTTGCTCGGCGGCTTGTGTATGCCTCGGGCGTACATCAATGATTTTTTCAAAAATTGATCGATCCAATCAAATCGATTGTAGGTATTTTTTTTAAAACAAGATCCATTTTGTCATGTTCAACTTCAGTATAAGAAAGATTGCTTGAACTTAGATTCATAAAAGGATAATCCAAAATTAATATAATATAAAATTCATAAAGATAACTGATTTTATGGCTTTATATAGGTTCAATAATTGGATCGCATAAGTTGGAAAGAGTTTCAAATCCTTGTTCTCCAAATGCTAATTCGACGAAAACTCCATCATCTGGCAAACTTGTAAACAAGAATCAAGCTAGAGTTCGTTCAATCAATAAGAAACAGAATCGTCATCATACTCTTTCTGATAATAAATATGATCCTAATGCTGATTATGGATTGTTTACCGTAAATATAAGTCTGGGCTCACCACAACAATATTATAGTTTGATTGTGGACACTGGTAGCCGTTGGACTTGGGTACGTTGTCGATTTTGCAGAGTAGGTTGCAATTCAGACGATCCTCCGTATGATCCTTCAAAATCATTGTGCGAATATACATTAACAATTCCCTTTAGAGCCTCTTATGATGATAAGTCATTTGTAAAAGGCATTTGGGGTTGTGACAATCTCACTATAGATGATGATTTTGGTTCAATAATGAACTTTCAATTTGGTTGTGGCCTTGAAAACTTCGATGGCAATGGCGATAATTTTGTTAATGCAGCTGGAATTCTTGGACTTGGCAAAGGAGAATGGTCATTGACATCTCAAAGTGGTGCATCAATGCAAGTGTTTAGCTATTTTGTCCCAGAAAATGGTGGTGGTGCAGATCTACAATTTGGTGATAAAGCCAGAGAAAAATCTAACACTTGTACAAATCAATTTACACCAATGGTACAAAGGGACCATGAAGAGAAATACTATATTGATTTAGTTGGTATAAGTGTAGATGGAAACGAACTTAATGTTCCATTGACTGAATTCATTTCTCCAGGGACAATTATAGACAGTGGAACGATCATTACTCGATTGCCAGAAGTGGTATACTCTGCATTTCGTGATGCTGTTAGACAGTCTATGTCGAGTTATACATTATTAGACCAAATCGATGAGTTAATGGATACTTGCTACAGCTTAGAGGGATTAATCGAACCAATCGCATTTCCAGAGATTAAATTCCATTTTGGGGAAGTGAATACTATTGATGTGATTTTGACAAAGGATGGAACTATATGGAGGAAAGATGGCACAGTAAATTGTTTGGCTTTTGCTGCAGCAGAAAGCTATAGCATTATTGGTATTGTTCAACAGCGTGGATTCAATGTGCTTTATGATTTACAAGGGGAAACAATTGGATTTGGCACTAACTGTACATGATTACTTGTATAATCGTTTTTAATGGTTCTTCTTGTTCCCAGGGTTAAAACTTACTCCAGCCCGATGTTTGAATCAAGTTAATCAATAATTGTTTGTAATGTGTTTTTTCATATGCCTCTCGCAATTACTTAATTATGATAAGTCGAAATAGTTAATTTGACATAAATATCCTGTGCAGATAATTTTACCCTCTCAAAGTAGTGGCGGATTTAGAAATCTTAGCAAGAGGTTTAATATTTTCAAAGGATCGGAGTGAACAATAAAAAAATAAAATGGACGAATGAGTTCATAAAGTTAAATTAAAGCATCTTAAAAAAAATCAAACTAACAATATGTGAGATGTCTTTGCTTTCAAAACGGTCTTTCCTATCTTTGTGTTAGGGAAAATGTGGACTAACACAAATATATATACGGTCAAAACAGTAGACAAAAAATAGGAAAATAATGATACCAAAATTTTTATGTGGAAATTCTTTTAAATAAGGGAAAAATCACGGGTCAAGAGTAGTAACTGATATTTACTATAACAACGAATTTTTACATTGTGTAGTCATGAATACAATACTCAAAGTGACTACAATGCACTCAAAAGAAATAACATCTAATTAATTTCCCATCTTATTAAAATATCGCTAACACTCGATTTTTCTTCACAAACTATTTTCTTGTATATTTTTATGAGAAACCTCACTTTACGCTCTAAATAATTTTTCTCTCTATCTTGGTGTATATATTTTGAATTGGTTAGTTGATGGCCTTTTAATAGAGAATAATGGTCTATGATGATGTAGGTAATGACATCAGTGACTAGAATTGTTCGTGGTTCGGTTTGGATCAGTTATTGGTCAAAATCAAACCAATACAATTCGTTTTTAAATTTCTAAAATCAAATCAAACCAAACGAAAAAGTTATTGTCAGTTTGGTTTTGTTTGATCAATTTTTTTGGTTTTTTTATTTAAAAGTAATAAATTTGTTGAAAAAATAGACATCTCGATAGAAATAGATACACATATAGTACATGACAAGCCACATGAAAGCTACTGTGGATTCAATTAAGCACTAGAGTTATTATTATAAGAAGGCGAAATAGTCTGATGGACCCTTATACTTGTATCAATTTGTATTTTGAATCCTTTTTTACTTAACCATTTGTCAATTGAACCCTTAGATTCAATTAAAATGAGACTTTTAAGCCCCTCCAACCATGTGTGTAGCTCACTCTCCTTTACATAAATGACATGTCATATCCACGTCATATATATTTGTGCCATGTCATAATTATTTCATAAATATTTTTTAAAATTATTAATCAAAATTATTTAATAAAAGATAAAATAGTAAAAATTTAATTTATTCTTTAAAGTAAAACTCCATAGATTCTCCCATTCTCACTGTTCAGTGCCGCCTCTCTCTCTCACTCTACTGTCTCCGGTTCACCGCCGTCGACGTAAATTGCTTCTTCAAATCCTCTATCTCCGACGTAGTTCCTCCTCACCGGAATTCACAATGGTGGCTGCAAAGAAGACCAAGAAGACTCACGAGAGCATCAACAACAAGCTCGCTCTTGTTATGAAGAGTAGTGAAGAGGCATTTGATTTGATGCTGTTTTGGATCCTATTCGGAAGTTGCCCGATTGTTATTAAGAAAAGTAGCTACCATTTGTTTTACTCGAAAATATATGTAAAAGAAAAATGACTAAGTTTTCAAAAAATCGATCAAACTTATGATTTAAGAGAAATCGAATTTCCAAAAGAACAGAGTCGCCACTTAATTTTTTAGCAAAAAATCAAGAAAAATATTTAGTTTTCAAAAGATTTAAACAGATAAAATCAATTGAAAATAAAAGAGTTCGAAGTTCAATGTACATTCCGAGAAGGTGTTAGGCCCTCGGAATGCCCGCTAACTTGCGGTTGACCGGCGATTTGACTAAAATGACTTTGACTAATTTTGAGAAAAAATTAACTAAGAAAACTCTTCTTTTTTTTATTTTTTTATTATTATTTGGAAGTAAAATAAACTAAAAAGGTTTTAAGAATATAACTCATATATTAACGAGATAACCAATATAAATAGAACAAGTAATAAATAATTTGAAAAAGTCATAAGTTGAAAAACCTTTTAACATTTGAAAAACCTTGAATTTGGAACAAAATAAATGGGTCATTTGTTTAAAACAACTTTACTTATATTGAAATTTATCACTAAAAGTTTGAAAATAGTTTATTTGTTTATATATATATATATATATATATATTTATTTTTATTATTTTTTTAAAAATGAAAAGAAAGAGTACTTGTAGTAGCACACTTTGAAATGCTCTAAAACTTTAAACCAAAGTTGGCTCCCTTGTTTTATTTTTTTAAAAGTAATTTTTAGAAATGAAGTTAAGATTACATATAAGTTAAAAAGAATCATTAGTAACTAGAACTAACTAAAGGTTCTCAATCCCAATTACCTGTCCCATGTGAGATATTAAATAAAACAAGAACATATTCAAGTCACATAAACAAGTTAAAACAATAAATGCTAAACAACAATAATAATAATAATAATAATAATAATATAAAAAGTCATATAAACGCCGCCAAATGAGTTTTGCTTGCTTTCATTGCCATTCGGGTATTCTAAGATATAGTGAAGACTCAGTATGCGGGTATACCGGTAACGAGTCTATGAGACTCTATTTTTTACGAGAGTCCTTGATTGGGACTCCATTTTCGCTCCAAAGTTCATGCAAGTAAAAGAGAGGGTAAAGAGATTAGTAAGATAATCAACTTTACTCGATATCGAACAAGAATAGATATGACTAAGTTCAAGTTTTTTAGTGCAAGCAAGCATGAATTAAATAGTAATCCTTCAAAATTTGCACACATCTAAATATATAACAGAATGACAAAGAGATTAAAAATATTTTTTAAATGGGTTACATTTATTAAAGAAAATATGTGATATGCAACTTACTTTTTCGAACTAAAACAAACTAAGGTAATGTCCTTTCCAGATTTTATACACACCATAGTGCCATTATTTAACGCTAAAAAGAATAAAAATAAAATAAAAAAAAGACTCATGATTTAACTAACAAACAACAAAGAACTAAAAATACTACTTACGTACAAAAATAAAACTTTACAAGGGTGCCTATATACTGCCTACTTTTTTAATTAAAACTTTACAAGGATACCCTTTCATGGCTTTTAATAAGAGAACATTTTTATTGCTTGCCATTCTGCCTACTTTTTAACTAAAACAGAAATGACATTGTAACAAACCATTTTTTAACAAACCATTTTAAAAGAAAAGATGATGCACATTAAAAATAATAGTAATAATTTAGATACAGCAAACAAAATGGCTTCAAGTAATATAATCATGCTGTCTAACACGCCATGGAAACAAATCTTCAAAGCTATACTAATCTCGAAAGTAATTTAGATACATTTCAGCATCAATAATTATCGTAACAAACTAAGAAAAATTACTTGCAAGACATGAATACTTGAAACAAGTCTGATATTTCATAACAGAGGTGACGAAATATAGGAAAATAAAAGAGGCGAATGTCACCTGTTACGGGGCAGTGAACGGAGACGAGACGAGCTAGGAGACAACAGCGAGTTCCACACCGATTTTATACTCAGACAGCCGAATTAGTAGCTCGAATCAACTCCCAAAAGGATCCCTTTCTGGACTTAGAAATAGAAACAAAAATCGTATTTCCAATTTCTTAAAGTAAGCATCGATTGTTCAAAAAAGAGTTCCAACTTTTCTCCAAACCCCAAAGCCTATTTTCCCGAATGTCTATATATATATATAGGTGTTTCTAATGGTCACTGTAATTTTCTCAAATTCTAACTAATTCTTCCGAACAAATAAAAAAATAAAATTTATCTCCCTTTTCGGATGTATTTATAACTATTTGCTTGAATGATTCTCTATACCTTATTTAAAAATTTCCCAACACCCTACAATGAAGAATAAGGATGGTATATATAGAGGGAATTCTAGGGTTCGAAATAAGGGGGGAAACGGGTGAAGAATTGGACCAGCTCGAATTGGTACAAAGCTCCAACGGAATTGAAAGGAGAGTCGTCCGATCTTGAACAAGGACAAGCGAGACATTAATATGGCAACACCTGGAAAATTCGATAACGGCCCTCATACGAGATGGACTCGTCGTTGCTGGACTCGGGTCGCTGGATTCGGTTTCGCAGCACTTCTGGGCTGCTCGCGATGGGCTGCGTATTGCTGATTGTTTTCTGGGTTTCGTTGGGTTGAAGGAGACGAAGAATGAGGAGTATAGGGGTGGGGTCGTTTCTGGTTTGCTGTATCTTGTATCTGATGGGTCTTTGGTATGTTGTATTAGTGGGCTTCTTTTGTGAACAATTGAAAGTGGGCTGGCTGGGAATTGAGGTATCAATGGGCTGCTGGATTGGCCCAAAGTTGGTCTAAAAAGGGTCCAAGAAGGTGAGGTCAAAGATGAGTTATATCCTGGAGTTTAAGAAATAGCTAAATTGAGTTAAATTAACAAATTCGGCTAAATTCTGAATAAGATGAATTAGATATTAATTAATTAACGAGCTTCTTCATTTTAACAAAATAAAAATCATTAACTTAATCATAAACCAATAACTCAAAAATATAAGTATTAATTACTACACCACTTGACCAACTAATTAAGTAAAATTAAAATCTTTTTGAGACGATTTTCGAACATTTATAAAATATACTAATTATATGCATAATTATCTAAAACATATATATTATTTAAAAATCGTAAAAAGTGACAAAACTATTTAAGATAATTTGAAAAAATATTTTGATTTTTATAAAGTTGATTATTTCAAATCGTTTGGAATTTAAGAAGCTCGATGATTAACATATATTGTGGAGGTCCAAAATTGGGTGTCAACACCATTGATGAGTTTGGCAACTTTATTTATCACTTGTTGGAAGAAAGTTTTGATGATGTTTAATCTGATTTTAACAATTTTCTTGAGTTATTGTTCAATCTACTATGCTGACTTTGATATGTTAAAAAAAAAAAAATTAACCCAAAAATTTGCTTTTCCACCTTGCTTGGAAGACATGATTGATTTTCTAGGGTTAAGAGTTTGGATCTGTTGATGAAAACTCTCTCCTAACCCAAATAGTTATGTTTTTGTTAATTTTTGGGATGTTTCTATATTGACCGAATGAATTAGGATGGGGCACTTGCTCCTTTCCAATATATAGTGACATGTATTGTGGTGCCTTTGCCTATCAATAATTTATATTGGCGTTAAAAAATAAAAATAAATTATTCACTCGCCTAAAGGAGCGTGGAGTTACACATTTTTGCTAACTCAGACATTTTAATGCCACATAAGCGTGGTCAATGGTCAAAGGGATTTGTTAAATTGTATTTTATTGAGTTTAAGGGTTCAGTTGACAAATGGTTAAGTAAAAGGGTCCAAAATACAAACTGATACAAGTATAAGGGTTCATCAGACCATTTCGCCTTATAAGAACAAAGTGATTCAATCTAGAAAATGCGTTACTTGATGTAAGGTAGGGTAAGTACAGATAAAGTAATGAAATTTTTGTGGACTTGGTTTTAGGATTTTAATAGTTGAGTTAAAATTAAAGTGTTGGGCTTGAGAAAATGATAAAGTTAAAAACTTAAGCTACTTAAAGTTTAACAAAATATTTATATTTTATTTATGAATAATATATAAATAATTATAAAAAATTTAAATATAATTTCTCTGTTCGATTTGGTTGTTTTTGCGATTTTTTTTAGTACAATCAAAACTAAACCAAATAGTATCAATTTTCAAAATTTAAAACCAAACCACACCAAGTATCGATTTTTTAATCGATTTAGTTCAGATTGCGATTCAATTTGATTTTTTAACCATAACCATGAACAACCCTATCAGTGACCATAAGAAAATTAAACTTAGGTAGAATATTTCTTCTATGATTTATCTGCAAAGTAATACAACTTTGACAAAGTTGCAAAAAAATCATGCAACAAATATGGACCGATAATTTCATCAATTATAAGGCTGGAACCCCACACTTCGAACCAATCAACTTTTAGGACAAAGTTCAAAATTGTAGAAGGAAGACGCGAGTAAATAGCTTTACAAATGAATGAATCAGATCGATTTGGAAAATGAAAAAATCCGTACAAGTTATACGTTTTGTCACCTCTTTGTGAAAAATATTTAAGTTATTACGCTTTTATGTTGACAATTGACTTGAGACTATATATCAATTAATATGGGTATTCACTATTTTTTAAGAGTCATGTAAAATCTAAAATTAACTAGAAAAATGAACGGAGGGAGTATATTAATTACAATACCTACACAATTTGTATCAGAACCAAACCCTTAAAAATCAAATTTATCAAAATATCATCTCGAACCCGCCTTTATTTGAATCAGGGTGCATTTAAGATCAAAACTTATCCCTACACCAAAAGCTACATAAACAAATAATTTACCTTACCAATATGGATTGTGATATAGTAATAATGTTGCTGAGCGCGATTTGGATTTACTGATTCAGAAGCCAAAAAGAAGAAGAAGAAATCTTACATAATTATTCTGTTTTAAATATTTAAAACATCAAATAGACAAGAAGAATCATATAAAGTTTAAAACATCAAATAGACAAGAAGAATCGTAAAGTTTAAGAGTTGACTTAATAAAATTAAATTAAAAAAATTCTTACGTGAGGGCCAAGTACCCATTTAATAAAAAAAAAAAAACAACCTAATAAAATTAAATAAAAATTCGTTTCTTAACAACTACTTAAGGTCAATAATGGATCATTTCTCTACGTCAAGAGACCCTTTTGCCTTTTTGGAGATGGAATCAAACTCCCAATTCCTCACTAATCAACAAATTGAAAAAAGAATTGAAGAAGCAGCAGCATTAATTAACCTGCAAAACGAAGTTCGAGCTCAAATTATTGAAAAAATAGCAGAAAAGAAGGTAAATGGAATTGCTCTCTCATATGCACTTCTTCTCTGTTTTATTTTATGTGATGATATGTATGTAACTGCACATGAAAATTAAAAAGTTAACATGCAATATCACTTGTGAATTCTTTTTCTATTTCCGGCAAAACTATTATTTTTCTGATTTTTAAAAGATATTATTTTCTGAATTTTCTAAAATATATCCAATCAAATATAAAAAAGTTGAAAACTTGTCAAAAAAATATTTAGTTATCACTATAGTAAATAAATAAAGACGGTTACATGACTAATAATACTTATGGAAGACACAAAATAAAATCTGATAGATGTTGGAAGAAAAAGAGACTATTTCAAACCTATAAATTAAAAACACCTAGACTATTAACATTTAATGGTGGAATCAAATCTTTTTTTCTTTTTTACCTTTAATTTTTTTTTATGAAATATGATCTAGGCGATAAATATTACGCCAGAAGTAACTTTACTTTTATATTCCTAGACATAATTTTATCTCTATTTTTTTTCTTTTAAAACATTTTTGTTTAAATATATGTGATATGCTGAAGAAATTCATGTAATTGTTATAAATATTTTATTTTGTCTAAATATTCTCTCTCTCTCAATATATGTACAGTCAGATAAATATTTTTTACTTGAAAGATTGAAGAAGCTATTGCGTCGCGAATATATAATATGGCCAATAGAGTGGGAAAGATATGGCTATGAAACACAATATATTTGGGATACAAAAATTCTCACTTCAGATGAAGTAGAAAAGGAACCTTTATCTGTAAGTTGTTTATTTATCTTATTTTTTTTCATTTTCCTCTTCAATTCAAATTAAGACTAATTGTGTTATGACTTTGTCAAATTTAATTTTAGTAATTATTTATTATCCCTTTCTAATGACAGATTAAGACTCTTTGTTACAAAACGCAACATGGGAGTAAAACTTTGGCTGATGAAAAGAGGATTTTTAGGGAAATGAGAAGAGCAAAGGAAATAGGAAGGGAAATTATAAGTCCTGAAGACACAAAAATGAATCAAAATCAGGTAATTAATTAACAACATTTTGTAGGATTTGTTATTAATTTCATGATGTGGTTTATTAACAGTCAAATAATTGGAGTCTTTGCTCATTTAGATATCTGTACTTCCATAAATATGTAACTTTTTTAATTCATACTTAAAA
This sequence comes from Solanum piurae, assembly GCA_029582685.1. Lineage (NCBI taxonomy): Eukaryota > Viridiplantae > Streptophyta > Magnoliopsida > Solanales > Solanaceae > Solanum > Solanum piurae. The sequence goes on along the minus strand of JAJOOO010012581.1, from coordinate 181 downwards.
GAGAAATGCAATTGAAATTTGAATAGAGATAACTTATATGTACTATTTTTTCTGTTTCACTTTATGTGATTGTATTTGATTGAGTACGAAGTTTTACTTTGTGAGATTGTCTTTAATTGAGTATAAAATTTAAGAATTTTTTTAAAAAACTTTTGAAATGTAGTGTGATCTAAAACAAGCT
>JAJOOO010012580.1:0-39911 GCA_029582685.1 Solanum piurae | reverse complement strand
GGTTATCAATTACAAGTCTAAAATATGAGTTTTGACTTAGGGTTCCAAAGCTTAGTGATAATACTTGTTAAGATGATTAAACGGAATCCTAAGAGTGACAAACTAGCATGACACATTGTTGAAATGCATGATTAGACTAGGATATTGTTCAACATGGTCTACAAGAAGTAAAATTCAACTTAGAGAATGGCTAAAACCTGGCACAGATCGCATCCACGATATCCCGTCTACGGACCGTAGATCAACCTACGGACCGTAGGTCTGGTTCGTGGGTGGATGTCTTGAAATTATCACAAGGTAATTGAGTTGTTATCGTTGTTATACTTGTAGCCATTATTGTTGATTGTTGGCTGCTCGAGTGGTTATAATCCTCTCTTATAGGGTTTCCTATTTAGTAGTAGCGTCCTTATGTTGGACACGACTTGGAGGCTATTTGTATAGGTTTCTTATAACTAAATTGCTCACTTTTAGCTGTTGGATTGTTATTGTTGTCCTTTGGGCTATTGTGATTAGCTGCAAGAATGTGATCTATGCCTAGAAGGGCTATGTTCTGCCGATAGGGCTATATTGATGCCTAGAAGGGATATGAGTTGCCTACGGGGCCATCTTGTTGCCTAAGAGGGTTATGAGTTACCTATATGCTATATTAATGCCTAAGAGAGCTATGTGTTGCCTATGGGATATACTATTTCCTAAGAGGGCTAGGTGATTGCCTACGGGGTTAGGGGACTATTGATAGGGGTATATAGACTGATTGGCACTTCTGGGCTTATGGGAGCCTGGGTAGGTGGTCTTGTGTACTGTTTGTACCTACCGAGCTTATGAGGGCTTGGTTAGGTTGTTGTTTTATTATTTTTGATAAGTTTAGATTTAGGAGCAGGTCAGTATGCTTATCTTATTCTTGATTTATTTACCAGATTACTCCAGTATATTAGGACACCTACTCATAGTCTATTGTTTTTCATACTTTGTACATTATTTTGTACTTACGCCTCATTGCCTGGGGGTGCTGCATTCATGCATGCAGGTCCCGATAAACGACCTAGTAGACCTCCTCAGCAGCAGGATTGACTTATATCCGGTTGGCTAACCCCTTTTCTCCGGAGCTGCCAGAGTTGGGAGGTTGGTTAGATTTTGTTGTATATATTTTCATGGGTAGGTTGGGGCCCTGTCCCGCCAATCTTTACTACTCTTAGAGACTTGCAGACTAGTGTGTGGGGTTTATAGCTACGTTATGGCCATGTTGGCCTAGTTTGTTGGTTTACTGAAGCTTGTTAGTTGTGTGATGCATTGTCTTTATATACCTGCTTTTAGTTTCAGTATAGAGATCATGGTGGCCTCGACGGCCCAATCAGGACTTTTGTGCTAGTTGGCTATTTCTTTAAATGAACTCTTGGGAGTAGCTATTTCTTTTATGGATCTGTTTACATGGGCCTTGCCGGTCGAGGGCTTAATTTTAAGTCGAGCTATACTTGTTTGTTTTCTTGAGTGCGTGTGGCTGCCATGCGCTAGTAGCAAATGGTTCAACAGGGTCGGCAGGAGCCTGAGTTTTGGCATTAGGAGTTAGTTGCGCCTCTTGAATCTGGGGCGTGACACTCAATACCCTTACTTGACACAATATGCCCAAGAAAAGCTACGTACCTTAGCCAAAATTCACATTTGCTAAACTTTGCAAAAAGTTGTCGGTCCTTAAGAGTTTTCAACACAATTCTTAAATGGTCCATATGTTTATTCTCACTCCTTGAATAGATCAAAATATCATCAATAAACACAATTACGAACATATCAAGGTATTGTCTAAACACAATATTCATCAAATCCATAAACGTCGCCGGAGCATTAGTCAACCCAAATGACATAACCAAAAACTCATAGTGACCATACTGGGTTCGAAAAGTCGTCGTTGGAATATCTTCACTCCTCAGCCTTAGTTGGTGATAACCCAAATGAAGATCGATATTAGAGAAATAACAAGCCCCTTAGAGTTGGTAAAACAAGTCATCAATTCTTGGAAGAGGATACTTGTTCTTAATGGTCACTTTATTCAATTGACGATAATCGATGCACATTCTAAGAGACCCATATTTCTTTCTAACAAACAACACTGAAGCACCCCATGGAGAGATACTAGGTCGGATGAAACCATTATCCAACAAATCCTTTAGTTGCTCTTTCAATTCTTTTAACTCGGCCGGAGCCATTCTATAAGGAGGAATAGATATAGGTTGCATATCTGGGAGAAGGTCAGTACCAAAGTCTATTTCCCCCTCAGGAGGAATACCAGGCAAATCATTGAGGAAGACTTTCGGGAATTCATTCACTACGGGGACCGACTCAAGAGTAGGTGTTTTGAAATCTAATAAGATGGTAGAAGCACCATTTCAAAATTATTTTCCTAGCTTTAAGGTAAGAAAAAAATTGACCTCCAGGCATAGAATTTCCACTCTTCCACTCTAGAATAGGCTCATTTGGGAATTGAAACTTGGCTACTCTAGTTCTACAATCAATAGAGGCATAACACGCATGCAACCTATCCATACCGAGAATCACATCAAAATCTAACATGTCATGCTTTACCAAGTCAACAAGAGTAAATCTATGGGATAAGGAAATGGGACAACTCATATAGACCCTCTTAGCCACCACAGAATCACCACAGGAGTAGGGACAAAAAAAGGTTCTAACAACACATCAAGAGGAACATCAAACTTCATAGCCACAAATGGAGTCTTAAAAGATATAGTAGCTCGCGGATCTAATAAAGCATATAGATCATGATGAAAAACTTTTGACATACCGGTCACTACATCCGGAGAGTTCTCTTTGTCACTTCAGGCTTGGAGAGCATATAAGTCGTTTTTCTTTGGAGCATTGGAGTTCGAACCTCTAGGAGGAGCTTACTTGCCTTCCCTCCCTTTTGCCGCAATTATGACAACTCTTCCCACAAATAAAGCATCCATCAGTGCCGGCTAGGCACTTACCATCATGTTTCTTCCCACATTTAGCACATGTAGACCTAGCCAAAGAAGAGCCACCTCCATTTCCTCCTTGAGGTTTAGGGTTAGACATCATATCCTTGTTAAACTTAGGTGGAGCATTAGAGAAACCTTAACCGGAAAACCCTTGATGAAACTTAGGACAACCTTGTCCATCTGATCTAGCATGTGAGAAATTACCATCATCGATCTTAACCTTTTTTACCTCTCTAGACTTTTCCTTGAGTTTCGATTCCTCAATTTGTTGGGCGTACACTATAAGATATGAGATATTTATATCATGATGGAGCATTGCCGAACGACATTCTTTTTCTACCATGTCGGACATACCCGTCAAGAACCTACTCATCTTAACCCTCGAATCTGCCACGATAGTTGGAGCATACTCGGAAAATTGAGTGAACTTTAGGGCATATTCCTTGACACTCATACTTCCTTGACAAAGGTTAATGAACTCTTGCACCTTAGCTTCCCTCAACTCTAGGGGAAAGAACCTATCAATAAATGTCGATTTAAGCACTTCCCACTCTACAAAACCAGTTCCCACTGGTCTCTCTCCATTCCATTGATCATACCACACTTGAGCAACATCTTTCAATTGGTAAGTGGCTAAATCCTCCTTCTCCTCTAGGGTCACCCCCATGATAACAAGTACCTTATAGACCTCGTCGATAAACCTTTGAGGATCCTCTTCCACTTTGGAGCCATAAAATTCTGGAGGGTTCATCCTTGAAAAATCCCTCACTCTTGAAGCCGCCAAATTCATATTAGGATTCATAGGAGATATAACCTCTCTATTGACTTGAGTCGACAAATCTTAGGCCAACATTTGAAAAGCCGACCTAACATCCGCATGTATCGCATTCCCAACCAAAGGATCTATTAGAGTTTGAGGAGCTTGAGGAGGATCTCTTTGTTCCACGTTCTCCCTTGCATTCCTTCTAGTATAAGCCCTTCGAGAAGACATATCCTAAAGAGCATAAGGTAAGGATTAGAAGAGAGACTTTATAGAGTTAAACTCTATGGAAGGACTTAAGAGTAATGAAAGAAGTGGAGTTTCCTAATCATCTTGTAGCCTCTCATTCATAAATGTGGCACGCTTCACACTCATGAACAAGACTCTACTAGATGTGGCTTATGAGACATCATCCTAGGACCATTCTAAACCTTGTGCTTTGATTACCAAGTTTGTCACGACCAAGGGGTACCCCCTAGATGTAACATGGCGTATAGAACCCCGAAGGACTCCATACAAGACACTTAGTCCTCATAACATAAAATAGTAGAACAATAAAGAGTAAAACAACATCTAAGTCCAAAACATCTATATAGAAAAAGCAGTAGTCTAACTCATGTCTCAACATAACCACCTATTACAATCAAATTAAATAGGTCCTAGACCATACATCATGTTCAAAAAAAAGAAAGTATATGAAATGGAAACTACAACAATAAAACTACGTCCTCGAAACATGAGGACTGACCAAGCTCGGGAACAAACAAGATCCAAGTTCTTGCCACAAGAATGATCACCTCAAGTGCCAAACCCTACACTTGGAAAAATGTAGGCAAGAGTATGTATTAGTACAAGTATGGTAGCTATGCATAAAAACATTTAAAACATGCTAAGAAGGACATTTTATTTCATGATATGTATTTTACCAAGTATAAATATCATAATAGAAATAGTTGGAAAACATAGATCATAACATCATAATTCATAGTCAATACAAACTAAATCATCCATAAGTCTTTGAACACATATGATATACTTCTTTGAGTAACATTATTTCATTAGTCAACCTGTTGTGGGGAATTATCCTTAACCGATAAAGAGACCATGTGAGCTAAAATATGATCACCCGATGTCTCCCACACTGGAAAGGGTTGTTCTACTTGCCTAAGGTAGAACTATGAACATCTAGCTTAAGTGGATCCACTAGCTAATCAACCTGTGGGAGCACATATTTATGGGATAAGGAGATTTATACTAGAAACCCGACCTCTACTCACGAGAGAGCTTCCATCTCATGAGACTTCTTCTAGAAACCCGACCTCTATTCACGGGAGAGCTTCTATTTCAATGTCAATATTCACTCGGTGCTAAGCATACTTCCCACAGAATATTATTCTCTTACTTATTCTCATTATTCATGGAAAGACATATCATCTTGATAATCCAAGTTAGTTCATTAGGATAGCTCTTATTCATTGATTCAATTAGGTGAGAATAACCTTTCAACCCAAGAATCTTTTCTATGTGAGAAAACCTTTCACATCATGGTTGTAAGTGTTTTATGAGAATAACCTTTCATCAACACAACAACATTGGCACTTTACTCTCAAACAACACTTAAACATCTTCATAGGTTTCATAAGATCATGCATAATTTCATACTTTGCCCTTTCAATCACCAAATCTGAAATTCTAATAATAGATAGGGATTTTATTATAAATTCAAGTAATTCTATTACTTCATGCTTTAGATCATAAAACTCATCTTTCATAATCAACAATCCAACTCAATGATATCTCAATTTGGAAAACATGGGGGTTTGCATGGGTTCATAAGGGAAACATCATAAAAGCATTGTAAATCATCACTTCATGCATATTTAAACATAATTCAATCATTAAGAACAATAATCAAAAGAACCCATGATAATTGAAGAAAACCTTAGCTAATTGGGGAATTATACCAGTTGAAATAGAGGAATTTGGGGATTCTATGGGTGGAAGGAACCCATGGATGTAAGCTAACATATCTCAAGTCCAATTTCCTATCTACACTGGAGAATTTGGATCCTTAGCTTGAAACCCTAGGTGAAATCTTCTTCTTCTTCTTCAAGTTCTAGGGAGAGAATATTTGAGAGGAATTGGTTTTATTTTGGTATTTAGGAATAATGAATTAAATGGGTCTAATTTGGGGGTAAAAAGACTTATATAAGGGTTCTAAATATAGGCAAAATGACATAGTATATGAGTTAATTAATTAGAAAAAGACCCAACTGACCTTGGAAATAACTGCCAATGGGTGAACCATGGAACCCCGATCAACGGATTGTCTATCGAATCACGGTCCATCCTGGTCAACCGTGGTTCCACGTTTGGGACTTGAATTTTGGGCCTCGACCTACGGACCCTCGACCATGGTCTGACCTAAGGACCGTTGGTGAGGCCGTGGTCTGGAGGTCCCTAATTGACCTCAGGTGACCAATCAACGGACACCTACCTACGGTATGTGGGTCTTTCCATGGGTCGTGGATGCCGGCTGTGGATGGCACCTGCAACTTTCTGGAAATCTGCCATTTACCCATTTTTGGATACGGGGTGTTACAATTTTTGTGAGGGATCCTATGTACGATATTAATGCATTTAGGTTGTGAAGTGTATCTTGAGGATTCTAAATGAGAACCGATGATTTTATCTTAAGCTCTAAAAGAGTAGATTGATACCAGAAAGACAAACTTATGGATAAAGTAAGTCCCTGTGAGTATACTTGGGTGAAGGCAATTTGAGATTTTAGTAAGAAAGTGTGTATATAATAGGGGTAGTCCTTTGGATTTGATTGGTATAACTGGGTTTAAGGTGTCATGTCGATGAAAAGGTTGACTTCGTGGTAATGGAAAGGGCTAACTAAGCAATGATGATAATAAGAGTTCGTGATGGATTATGCTTGGGATGCAACTATATAATAAGGATTGTTGGTTAAGTGATTTTTTTAATGGTAATAACGACTTGCGAGTATCTAGGATTGTGATTTTCTACCATTTGGTGAGTAACGTGGTTGTATGGAAAGTTTTAGGAGCTTTTGGGATACCGTTCGAATAGAATTTAAAGGAGGTAGAGTCATAATGAAAAAAATAGTGGGATGTAGTGCAACCTTTGGAAAGAAGTGAGATAAAAAATATTCTCTAATTGCAATGGCTAAATAGGTATCTTCAGAGGGGTTGATAATTCAGTTCGGAGATGCGTACTTCATTGGTTTTGCTCTTATAATGGTAATAGTGTCACAGGTTCATCAGATTGGTTAAAACTATTGGATAAGACTTAAGAATGAAGTGTACAGACGTTCAACTTGAGTGTGATGATATGTTATTTGTGGTTTTGAGTTTGATAATGAGTACGGTTGGATTTTTAGTGAAGGATATGGTAAGGTCGATGGAGAGGTGATCAATGATAAGCTAAGATACATCAGTTCATAAAGTCTTCAAGGTATGAGCTAATGTTGATAGATAAGGGGATTGAGTTATACAAATGGATTCACAATTCAAACTTTTCATGGTAAGTCTACATTCATAGTGGTATGTTTTGTCAAGGTATGGATTTTAAGGTATAAAATAATCAATTGCATCGATTATTGAGCTTTCGGAAGGATTTATGCATGATTTGGGTCGTTAAGTTTGTTATTTTTTATTGTTAAAGGACCTAAGGGAGGGTTTCACTTAAAAGTGTTGGTTTAAAGTAAGGTAAATGACCGAAGTGATTAGGATAATTGTAGAATTGAGAGTGTGGGATTAAGTGGAATGATGTGAAGAGTATGTGTAGTCTTATAAATAGAGTATAGGTCCGATCATAATGGGAACCAGACCAGTGGATTGTGGGTAGCTAAAAATCAAAGAAATGTAGTCAATTGAATGGAAATGTTTGATATGCACTCTTTAGATGAATCATTCATCATTATTGAACCTTCGTTTTGTACATTATTATGTGACCACCTATTTTGTTTTGTACATGGTTTGGAATATGATTCACTAGCTATGCCCACACGTGTTTTCACTTTTGTGGGTGGATCCCTAGCGGTGGATCAGGTGTACAGATCCTGTGATGTTCTCTTACTTGGGGTAGGATGTTTGGGTAGAATTGGTTATATCATATGACATATTTGGTGTTGTCTTGGAGTTGTTCAAGTATTCCAGTGGTTCTACATGTACCACCTTACTTATGAAAATTTATAGAAGAGCTACCATGGGTATATATAGTTGTCCGATAGTCTTAATATTCATCTAGTTGTCGAGGTCATGTTTCGTTTATGTTTGATTGAATGTGGGGACCATTGGGTCTAGTTCTACCATTCTTAAGTGTTATCTACAATCACAACTTCTCATAGAGCATTTCGACATTGTTATTAGAGGTTTTGTATGATTGGGTGTATCGCTCGATGTGTGGTTACTTTATCATTTCTTTCTTTGAGTTAGATAAGTTTGATTCTCCCTTAATGGAAACTTGATGTCAAATGATCAAATTTTATAACTTAAGCTCATGGAAAGTTTATGTTGTGAGAAGGAAATATTGACAAGATCTATGATCGTTTGTGCATTCTGAGTGTGTGGTGATTGGTTCAGGTACACTTCTGATTGTAACCAGTATTGATTCAGTATTTTATCTTCGTTATGTGAGAAAAGATTCATCCTTATGGTTATCTTAAGGTCCTTGAAAACATGGTGCGGACATGTGTACGATTAACTTTGGTGGTTATCATTCGAGTATTGAGATGGCCCCATTTAAGGCATTTTATGGGAGGAGATGTAGGTCTCCAATTAGTTGGTTTGATGAATTTGATGTGAGACCTTGGGTACTGATATTTTTAGGATATCGTTAAAGAAGGTGAAATTCATGCAAGGGAAGCTTCTAGCGGCTTAGAGCATGCCGAAGGAGTATGCAGATCAGAAGGTTAGGGACTTGGAGTTTATGGAGGAAGAGCATGTGTTACTGAAGGTTTCACCCATGAAGAGTATGATGAAGTTTGGTAAGCGAACTAAGCTTAGTCTGAGGTATATTAGGTCGTTTGAAGTTCTTAAGCGTATGGGAGAGGTGTCCTATGAATTGACTTTTCCTCTGGGGTTATCAGGAGTGCACTCGGTGTTTTATGTATCTATGTTGAAGAAATACCATGGTGATGAAAAGTACAATATTCGTTGAGATTCGGTCCTACTTGATGAGAATATGTCTTATGAGGAGGAGCACGTAGCTATTCTAGATAGGGAGGTTCACAAGTTGAGGTCAAAGGATATTGCATCTGTAAAGGTCTAGTGGAAGAATCATCCAGTTGAGGAGTCTACTTGGGAGACTAAAGATGTTATGCACAAAATATATTCACATCTTTTTGTCGAATCATGTACCCTTTTCTACCCTCGCCTTCTTTTGAATATTTGACGATGAACTATGAGAAATTGGTATCTGATGTAACGACACATCGTTTCGAGTACTAGAGTTTCTTATTTCATAAAAGACTCTTCTCATATATTTCTAAATGGATATTTTGGACTATTCGTAACTACAATTATATAATTAATGGGGTAATTTTAATAATTAATTTAGTATGTGGTTAAAGAAAATAGCATTAAAATTAGTAGTGGTCACTCTCACCACTTTTATAATAAGTCATGTATAATAATTAGGGTAGTAAATAATCTTTAGAAGAAAGGAGGATAAAATAGATGCACGGTTACGTATAGAAATTGAAACGACACGATTTCAGGTGAAAAATATTCTTCAATTCATTCTAGTAACACTAATTGTATTATATATGTTAACTCAAATGGTGATTGGTTGGATGAATGGTGAGGTAAGAAAATATCAGATTTTAAAAGAGGGGTAGTTACAGGTGTTACGTTATGTATTGACAGGTTGGATTTTTGAATGAGAAAGTGAGGGTGATAATGAATTGGTTGATGGATTAATGGTTAGCCAATCATTGGTTGATGATATGATAAATTAAGGTTATGGTTATTGTCACTAGTTTCGTAATCAGTGGCTTCAATTTTATATTATTATTTTGTTATCATCGTATAAACTAAAGGCGGAATAACCTGGGAGACCCTTGTACTTGGCACAGTTGTAAGGTGGACCCTTATACTTAAGACTTTGTCAACTAAACTCTTAAACTCACTGAACCACAATATTTTAAACCCTTTTCTCATCTTATGTGTGTGCGTGTAGTACACTCGTTTACACGTGGAATTCCACATCATTTTTAACGACACATAAAAAATTATGTGTTAAAAAATTAAATAAAAAATATAAGGCCTACTTTTGTATATTCTTGAAATTTTGAACATTATTTTCTCTGTTTTTTCTCTCAAATTGAGCACCAAATTCATGTCAAAATGGGTGGAATTCTTACCTATTTAACTTGAATTTAACACTATTTGGTTCACAAACACAAACCCAACAAATCTCCATTACAATTTTAAATTTATTTCATAAATTTGCAAAATACATTTATTATTCTTAAAGTTTTATTACGTTTATCAATGAAGTTTTTCATTTTTCAATGCTCACTATCACCAAGAAATACGCACAAAATTGAGATTTTGAAAGTGGAATTATGGCAAAACGGAAAGGAATATGGGTAATATTGATTTACAGCAAAATAAATGACTTGTTCCTCTTCTTCTTCTTCTTGTTTTTAGCGTTTTTTGTTTTTTGTTTTTAGCATTTTTCATTTATTTATTTTTAAAATTTTAATATTTTTTCATATAAAATATTATATTCACTTGTTTAAAACACGTGGAATTACACATCATTCCAAGTCAGCAATATTAATGCCATATGTGTTCGGTCAATGGTCAAAAGGGTTTAAAATATTGTAATTGAATATGTTTAAGAGTTCAGTTGGTAAAGCCGAAAGTATAAGGATCCAGCTAACAAACACATTCAAGTACAAGGGTCTCCTAGGTCATTCCGCCTAAACTAAATTTAATATATTGAGATAGATAATAAAATACTAGGTGTATTGTATTATGTGAATTCCATTAGAATTGTGTTATTTGAAGGAATGAAAACTTAACCCTAGACTTGAAATTTGAGAAATAGGAGACTTGACATATTAATTGACCTTAAGATTTGAAAATTGATTAGTATTCTAAATAATGTATATTCATGGGTCCCACTTTACTAAAACTAATTCCTCCAACTAATTATTTTCTCTATAAAAGAGCATTGCATTTGCAATGCAGACACGCACAAAAATAGTAAAAGGAAAACTATTTTTCTCTCCATTCTATTACTTTCTCTGTTACTCTCTTTCTTTGTTTCTCTATTATTTTACTTTCTCTCTTTCTATCTTTCTCTATTATGTTACTTTATCTCTCTTTATTCTTTTGTTTTTCTTTTATTTTTTATTAATTATTATTAATATTTCATTGCACGTTATCAGCACGAAGCTCTAGTTTTCTCCGAATAAGTCTCATATCAGATATAATGAACACATGTTTTATCTATTTGTAGTTAATATTAGTTCTTACTTATTTATTTAGTTTTTTGTTTAATTAACTTGATAATATTTATTTAATATAAATGACTCTATTATTATTTATTCGGTTATACTAACTTTAATATATATATATATAATTTTCTTCCAACTATTTTATATTTAAATAACATATATATAAATAACAATAAAATAAATAGAGGCCATCATAATCTTCCTTTTTATTTTCGAGTGCTTAGATATCGGAATCGTAAGACTTATTACATCATTATATGAATATATCTCGTGGATCTATTTAAATTTATTTGCTACGAAATTTGATTTTAGTTGCCTTTATTATTTCTAAATCAATTTTATCTTTCTTAGTGTTCATCATGTCAAATTTATCAAAGCTAGAGTTTGTGGCACTTGACTTTACTGGAAAAAATTATTTGTCATAGATTCTTGATGTTGAAATTCATCTTGATGCTAAAGGTCTTGGCGATACTATTAAACAAGGAAATAAAGCATCAAGTCAAGTTAAAGCGAAGGGCGTGATTATTCTCCGTCATCATCTTCACGAAGGATTAAAAACTGAATATTTAACCGTAAAAGATCCGCTTGAATTATGGATTAATTTGAAGTATCGATATGACCACCTAAAGCTTACGACATAAAAAAAAGCTCGATATGCGTGGATAAACCTTTGATTTTAAGATTTTAAAATTGTAACTAGGTATAATTTTGTTATTCATAAAGTAAGTTCCATATTAAAATTATGTGGAGATACTATCAGTGATGACAACTTACTTCAGAAAACTTTTTCCACTGTTCACGCTTCAAATGTGTTGCTACAACAACAATATCATGAAAAGGGGTCTAGGAAATATTCTGAATTGATTACATGCATACTTGTGGCTGGGTAGAACAATACTTTGCTGGTGAAAAATCATGCAGCCCGTTCCACTGGGTCTGCTCCATTTCCTGAAACAAATGTTGTAGCAACACATAATCATTTTGAATCAAGATAAAATAATTATCGTAGTCGTGGTGGTGGCAATGATCATTGACGTGGATGAGGATGTGGTAGAGGACAAAATAATTATCGTCATTATGGTGGAAATAAACATGAGAATAACAAAATTTCTCAAAATAATTCTTCTCGAGGTAGAGTCAATATCTGTCACCAATGTGGTATGAAAGGTCATTGGGCACATGAATGTCGTACGCCCGATAATTTTGTGAAACTTTATCAAGTCTCTCTCAAAAGAAAAGATTATAATGTAGAAGTATACTTGACCTTTCGAAATGATGATTATGAATCCCTCAAATAAATATGATGATATTGAGGCAAATCTTGCTTATAAAGATGATATCTTTGCAGACCTCCCAAATATTACTCATTTGAAAGCTAAAGAATTTTATGAGAATATTGATTGGTAAACTATCATCTGACTGGGGGATAAAATTATTAGAATAATTGTTATTTTTCTATTACGTTAATTTGAAACTATGTTGTTCTTCTTAAATGTTTTTCTTAAGGCATCATGTCTTACTAAGTTTTACATTTTTAGTACGATTTCATAAAGTTTCTTATGGTGTTATAATGAGTCTTTCATTTTTTTGAAGAATATGGAAATTTCTCAGTCATCAATTGGATCCAAAATCAATTATGATGATATATGTCTTATAGATAGTGCCACAACACACTATTTTAAGAGATAAGAATTATTATTTTTATTTGGTAATGAAAGAAACTAATATTAATACAATATCTAGTAGTACAAAATTAATTGAAGGCTCTCGAAAAACCAACTTAGTACTTATCGGAGGAACAAATTTGACAATCAATGAAGCATTATATTGTAGTAAGTCTCAAAAAACTTATTAAGTTTCAAAGACATTCGTCAAAATGACTATCATATTGAGACTAAAAAAGATGAAAATAATGAATATTTTTATAGTACTACAATGATGTCTATTAAGAAGTTTATACTTGAAAAGTTATCCGCTCTTTCATTTTGCTTATACTACACAAGTATTAACATTATTGAAACACATAAGATAGTAACCCAAATGGGTAACTCAATTATTTTATTTTTTGGCATGACCGGTTGGACCATCCAGATTCTAATATGATGCGCAAAATAATTGAGAGTCCACATGGATACTCTTTTAAGAACCAAAATATTCTTCAATTTAAAGAATTATCTTGTGTTGCATATTCTCAAGATAAATTGATTACTAGATCATCAGTAATCAAAGTGGGAATTGAATCTCCAGCATTTCTGAAACGTATATAGGGTGATATATGTGGCTTATTCACCATCATGTGGACCATTTAAATATTATATAGTTTTAATAGATGCATCTACAAGATGGTCACATGTGTGTTTATTATCAACTTGTAATATAGAATTTGTGAGATTACTTGCTCAAATAATAAAGTTAAGAGCACAATTTCCAGATTATGCAATTAAGACAATTTGTCTCGATAATCTGTTGAATTTACTTCCCAAGATTTTATGATTATTGTATATCAACTGGGATAACAATTGAACATTCGGTTGCTCATGTTCATACTCAAAATGGTCTAGTAGAATCATTGATTAAACGTCTCCAATTAATTACTAGACCAATGCTTATGAAAATAAACCTTCTCATTTCATTATGGGGTCATGCTATTTTGCATGAAGCAAGTCTTGTGTGGATCAGATCCACAAGCTATCATAAAGTTTCCCCATTACAATTGGCTTTTGGTCAGGAGTTGAACATTTCCCACCTTAGAATATTTAGATGTGCGGTTTATGTTCCAATTTCTCCACCATAACGTAGAAGATTGGGCATATATATAGGTTATGAATCTCCTTCTATTATAAAATATCTAGAACCTATGACTAGAGATTTATTTACGACAAGATTTTTTTATTATCATTTTGATGATCGGTATACCTAGCATTAGGGGGAGAAAATAAGCAGCTGAAAAATGAGATAGATTGAAATGTATTATCACTATTTCATTTAGATCCTCATACAAATAAATGTGAACTAGAAGTTCAAAAGATAATCCATTTCCAAAATATTGCAAATCAACTGCCAGATGCATTCACTGACCTATCAAGAGGTACTAAATCTCATATTCCAACTGCTAATGCTACAATTCGAGTTGACGTCCCTATAGGACAATTAATTAATACAAATTAGTCTAAACCACACTTAAAACATGATAGAACAATCGGTTCCAAAGATAAAAGTCACTGGAAAAAAAAGGAGCTAACGATCAAGATGGTCATAATATGAAAGAACCAGCTCATGAAGAGCAAAGAGACATAATAATTGATGAAACATTGGAAGAGGTTCAGGCGCCTGAAAATAATGAAGAGATCTCAATAAACTATGTCTCATCAGAAAAAAATATGGAACCAGAATGATATAATTTTTGACAATATATTTGCTTATAATGTGCCTTAGAAATAATGCAACAAAATGAGGATTTGAACCAAAATTTGTCGAAGAATGTAGACACAGAAATGATTGGCCAAAATGAAAAGATGCAATTCAAGTTGAATTAGCTTCACTTGAAAAATGTGAAGTTTTTTAATCGATAGTCCGAACACCTGAAGATATAAATACAGTGGGGTACAAATGGATTTCTGTGTGATAAAAGAAATGAGAAAAATAAAGTCGTAAGATATAAAGCACGACTTGTGGCACAAGATTTTTTGTAAAGATCTGACATTGATTATATGGAGACATATTCTCATGTGGTGGATGCAATCACTTTTAGATATCTTATAAATATGGCAGTTCATGAAAAACTTGACATGCATATAATGAATGTTGTTACGGCCTATTTATATGGTTCACTAGAAAATGACATTTTCATGAAAAATTTTGAAGGATTAGAAATGCCTCAAATGAATAAAGATTTTCAAGAGACTTGTTCAATAAAATTTCAAAAATCTTTATAAGGATCGAAACAATCAGGACGCATGTGGTATAATCACCTTAGAAAATATCTATTAAAAGAAGGGTACAAGAATGACCCAAAGTTGTATATGTTGATGACTTGATTATCATTATAACTCGTGAAGATCTTTCAAAGGCAATATATTATTTGAAAAATGAATTTGAAATGAAAGACCTTGGAAAAATAAAATTTTGTCTTGGTCTACAAATTGAGCATTTTACAAATGGAGTATTTATCCATCAATCAACATATACTAAAAATATTTTAAAGAGATTTGACATGGATAAAGTACATCCATTAAATACCCCAATGATTCTGAGATCACTTAATATTAATAAAGATCCATATGAGAATGACGAAGAATTTGTTGGTGCTGAAATATCATATCTTAGTGCAATTGGTGCATTGATGTATCTTGCTGGTAATTCTCAACCAGATATATTTTTTTTGTAAATTTATTAGCAATATTTAGTTCATCTCCAACACGAAGACACTTGAATAGTATAAACATATAGTTAGATACCTTTAAGGGACCATTGCTATGTTATTATTCTATTCAAAAGAGTCCAATTCACGATTAATAGGATATGCAGATGCATGATATTTGTCTGACCCACATAAAGGTCGATCTCAGACAGACTATTTATTTACATTTGAAGGTACAACTATATCATGGAGTTCAACAAAACAAACTATTGTTGCTACTTCTTCAAATCATGTAAAATTAATAGTTATCCATGAAGCAAGTCCAGAATGTGTATGGTTAAGATCAATAACCCAACACAACCAGGAAATATGTGGCCTTCCTTAAAATGATATATTCCAACAACATTATATGAAGACAATGTTGCGTGTATATCTCAACTAAGAGAAGGCTACATCAAAGGAGATAGGACAAAACATATTTAACCAAAATTCTTTTTTGCTCATGATATTCAAAAGAAGGGTGAAATATATAACACCCCAAAAACTTTTGAGCTAAGACTCAAGTTATTCTTTGTTGTGAGTAGAATTAATTATTTCTTAAGTGTCAAGGTCACTAGATGTAGCACCTTGAGTTCCAAAAAGCACTAAAGAAAATCCATTCAAGTCATTCGTAAGTTCTTTTAAGTTTTGGGTCAACTTCAAACGACCATAACGTTCAGTACATGATGAGTTATGTAACACCTCGTATTACACATAAGTTAGTTCTATTCATATGATACTTGGCATAGACTTATCGTATAGGTGAGGAACCATGTTTATTATATGATTTGTTTTGGTTTAAACTAACTTGGAAGGTGATGTGATGCCTTGCACGTTTCATCATGTGTTCTACAAGTTAACTCCGACGAAAGTATTTAAACTCAGGATAGTAAGGTGGTAATTGAGTTTAAAGCTCAAATTTAAGTGCTAAGTTAAGGAAAAATGAATTAATATTTAGAGAATAGAATAAAATGGTGAGATGCTTGTTTGGCTTAATTAAGCTACTAGATGTATCACTTATATGAGCTATATGGATATATTTAAAGGGCTCAAGGTTAATGAATCAGATTTAGGCTTATATTAATGGGCTCACTTGAGGCCCAACTAAGTAAAATAAAATAAAAGTGAAAGGAAACCCAGCAGCCAAATTTGACAAGGCCCAATGTAGTTAATCCCAAGTAAAGGCAAGTAGGTACATCACCTAGTTTGACCTTTTGAGCTGCTTAATGTACATAAGCAGGTGCATCATCTACTTTACCAACTAGTGGCTGAAAATGGATAAAAAATAGGAGGTTCTAGGGGATTTTTTTAAATGGTCAAGAAGGTTTTATATAAATCCAATATAATCTGATCTTTTCACTCATTTGACACACAAAATTAAAAATTAACTTCAGCTATCTCTCTCTTTTCACTCAAGAGCAGCCTAAAATTCCTTCTAGGGTTCTTGAACAAACCCTCATATCTGCAAACCAAGGTAAGAGAAACACTTATAGATTTAGCTTAATTCTCCCATGGAAGACTAGAAAAACATGTTATTCATACTTAATTATAAGTACAAGGCAGAAGTTTCCACAAGCTACTGCTTATTTGTTTTTGGTTATTAAGAAACTTTACTCTTCTTCTTTGGTTTAAGTGTAAAGGGAAGTTGAAGTTCTAGAAGAGTTCAAGTGATAAGGACAAATTTTAGAAATTGAGGTAAGGTGACTGCTCCATTTTGTTGTCCTCCTTATGTATGAGTTTGAGTGAGGAATTATGGGTGTGATGTCATGAAGAACTTAAGAGGGTGGTGAATTCAATATTTGGTTGTATGAAAAGAATATTTGAGGCTTTTTTTTGTGTATTATTGTTGGTAAAGCTTGGGTAATCTTGGGAAAGGGTATAAAAGGTATGTATTGGACAGAAAAGAAGGATGTGGTGATACACATTATTTTAAGGGTTGTATGGGCTCATTATCCATCAAAGTTAGCTACTATTTTATGAGGCTCGTGGTGTGATAGCTGCTAATTTTAGTGTATCATGACTTATATTGTAGATTAACACCTAAAAGGGGAGGCTAAATCGTGATAGTTGTATTGGTTAGAGAATAAGGTATGTAAGGCTATTCGATTCCATATTCCTTGGCATGAAATTTATACTTGCGATTAATATCAATGAAGTGAATTTCCTAAGTTCTATTCCTAATAAAATAAACATAGTGGCAACGTATGATCTACAATGTGGATAACAATATTTCCTACTCTCCTCAGCGTGTCAAATTACCTCATTATATGCTCAGTTCTCTATATTTGTGTAATTACCCTCCTCATATATGCTATAGTATAGATATGGTATTTGCAAAATCAATCTTGGTGAATACTTCTCTTAGTCGATTGAAGTAAATTATGTCATTTAAGCTCACAAGTAATGAATTGATGTTACATAGCTCCTTATGACATTGTTACTGCCTTGAAGTTATTATTTTCATGTCTTCTACTACTGGTTCGTAGTTCCAATTATAAAAAATGATTATGACCACAGAAACAACAATCTCAATGATTAAAAAACCTAAGTGAAGCAATCTGTATAATTATGGGTGGAAGCTCAGGGGCGAAAACCTAGCATGGGCCGAACCCAATTGGTATAGAAGGGTGGCAGCTCAGGGGCGAAAGCCTAGCATGGGTTGATCCCAATTTATGTAATTATGAGGACAGCATCCCAGGGGTTAAAATGCTTAGCATGGGTCATCCTCTTCTACCACTGATCAACTGGTCATTTGTATCACATGCCCTACAAAGACTATAAAGTACAAAAAAGTAAAGTAAAGAATGTAACATACATGATCCTACAAGAGTAAACAAAGGTGGTCTTCTGTTTTGATCTATGCACTCGTATATTGATACTTCATTTCATTCGAGCCCTTGTTTTATATATGTTATTGTCTTACATATTCAGTAAATATTTTTGTACTGTCGTCCCTTGCGGGAGACACTGCATTTCATGTTGCATGCACAGGTACTCCAGCTAGTAGAACTCCTCAATAAGAGCACACGCCACTCAGCTACTTTTGGTGAGCTCCATGTTGATTTGGAGCTTTACTGAGTCCTTGGTAGATTCATTTTGATATTGTATCGTAGTTAAGGGTAAGGTAGGGTATGTCCCGACCTACTCTAAGTTTGTCTATCTTATAGAGGCTTTGTAGACTAATGCATAGCATGTAGTTATGGTTGGTTCCTTAATAGTTGTGGCTTCAATGGACGAGTCATGTGTATATATTTTGGCCCTACCTATGTTTTTCTTTTATCATTGTAGCTTAAATGTATACTTGTTAGAGTTTCATGATTATCTTAGCTAAACACATGGTAGGTATAGGTTATACGTGGGTTCTCTCAGGCCTTTATGGCATCGGGTGCCTGTCCGTGTCAATGAGATTTGAGGCGTGAAAAAAGTGGTAACAGAGGAGGTCATCCTAGGGAGTCTACAAAGCCGTGTTTATGTAGAGTCTTTCTTATGGATATGTTCTGCACCACATCTATAGGCAGGAGTTACGGGATATTTAGGAGTTGTCTCTTTCTTTCATCTCTTAGATCGTGCAATAGAACCAATGTTGTAGGTGAATCGTATCTAACTTCTGAATTGCTTTATTATAATAAAGATGCCAGTAACGAAAAGGAGTAAAAGTACATATAAGCAAATAGATGTGGTTGTTGGATAAGGGGCCAGCCAATCACCACCTTGGCGTGCTGAACAAAGCGAGGCTCACGATGAGTCTCTATCACAGACTTCCCCGATGCCTCCATCGCCAGAAGAACTAATGAGGGAAGCAACACCTCAAAAAACCCCTATTAATGCTACAGAGAAAGATTTAAAGAATGCGGTCCAATTATTAACTCGTATAGTTGAGGCCCAAGGGCAAGAGGGTCCAATTACAGGTACTAGAGGTGCAGACATGGCTGCTAGTGTGCGGATATGTGGTTTTCTTAATTTGGACCCTCCATCATTCACCGGGTCAGATCCTAATGAAGACCTGCAAGACTTTATCGATCATATCCAGCGGACTTTGGATGTTATGTATGTATCAGATAAACAAGCATTTGAGCTAGCAGTATATAGATTAAAGGGCGTGGCCATTTTGTGGTACGAGGCTTGAAAACAATCTAGGGGTACAGGTGCACCTTCAATTATTTGGAAAGATTTTAAAAAGGCGTTCCTTGACCATTATCTACCATTAGAGATTTGGGAGGCCTATGCAGATCAGTTCTTAAATCTCTACCAAGGCAATATGAGCGTGAAGAAGTACAGCCTCCAGTTTAATTCTTGGTCTAGGTACGCTCCTAATGTTGTAGCTACTATGGGGGATAGAGTTCATCGAT
This sequence comes from Solanum piurae, assembly GCA_029582685.1. NCBI lineage: Eukaryota > Viridiplantae > Streptophyta > Magnoliopsida > Solanales > Solanaceae > Solanum > Solanum piurae. The sequence goes on along the minus strand of JAJOOO010012580.1, from coordinate 19,936 downwards.
ACGTGGATTGATTGAATTCTTATCTGGTTAGAGATTGTACCATTGTAAAGACATGGATATAGCAAGAATGTAAGCTTTTGCACAAAAGTTGGAGGATCAAAGACAAAAAAGAAGGACCCAAGAGTTGGAAAGAGGGCAGTCCAAGAGAGCAAAATCCATAAGGCAGTTTATGCCATCCCAAGGTGAGTTTAGGCCTCGGTTCATTAATAGACCTCTTAGACCATCATTTTCCTACTATACCGCTAGTGCCCCACCTCGGTTTCAAGAGTCTAAGGCCAATCAGTTCGGGCAAAGAGGTGAAAGCTAAGGTTCACGAACAGCGGGGCACCAGAAGCAGGGAAGTATGAGCCAATCAAGACATCCTCGAAAGTCTTGTAAACAATGTGGAAGAAATCATTTAGGTGCATGTCGGTTTAGGACAAATGCTTGTTTTTGGTGTGGTACACCGGGTCATATGATCAGAAATTGCCCTCATAGGGGCGTGGGTGGTGTGGCACAACCTACTAAATCAGTTTCTACATCATCATCGGCACCTTCTTTTGGTAGGGGAAAGATGCCTACTAATCGTGGTAGAGGAGCTAGGGGAGCAACTAATTCTAGTGGAGTTCAGAATTGCACATATGCTCTAGGGGATCAACAAAATTTGGAAGCCTCGTCGGATGTTGTTACAAGTACATTGCCCATATTTTGACATATTGTATATGCATTAATTAATCTGGGGTCTACACTATCATATGTCACTCCATGGATTGCTGGGAAGTTTGAAAAAATACCAGAATTATTTGTTAAACCATTTGAAGTGTCTACGCCGATTGGCGAGTCTAATATACCTAGAAGGGTCTATCGTAATTGCATAGTAAATGTTTGTGAATATGATACATTGGCTAACCTTGTTGAACTAGAAATGATAGATTTTGATGTTATAATGGGTATGGACTGGTTAGCTTCTTGTTATGCCACGGTAGATTGTCGAACCAAGATAGTGCATTTCTATTTTCCAAAAGAGGCAATCCTCGAATGGAAAGGTAATATTGGGGTGCCAAGAGGTAAATTTATTTCTTATCTTAAGGCAAAGAAGATGATGTCCAAGCCACCAACCCTTCAATACATTATGGTGGTAAATAAATTTCCCGATGTATTTCCTGAAGATCTTTCAGGTTTTCCTCCAGAACGAGAAGTAGAGTTTGGTATTGATGTGATTCTAGATACTCAACCTATCTCCATCCATCCCTATAGAATTGCCTTGCCAGAATTACGGGAGTTGAAGGATCAACTAAAAGACTTATTAGAAAAAGGATTTATAAGGCCTAGTATGTCCCGATAGGGAGCACCATCTTTGTTTGTACGTAAGAAAGATGGCTCGTTGAGAATGTGCATTGACTACCGATAGTTGAATAAAGTAGCAATTAAGAACAAATATCCCTTCTCTAGAATTGATGATTTGTTTGATCAATTACAAGGTGATAAGTGTTTTTCAAAGATCGACTTGAGGTCTGTTTATCACCAAGTAAGGGTCAACGACCAAGATATACCCAAGACAGCTTTCCGAACACGGTATGGTCATTTTGAGTTTTTAGTCATCTCATTCGGGCTAACAAATGCACCAGCAACTTTTATGGATTTGATGAATAGGGTGTTCAAGCCATTTTTAGATGTGTTCGTGATAGTATTTGTAGATGATATTTTGGTGTATTCAAGATTGGAAGAGGACCATCCTAATAACTTGCGGCAGGTTTTACAAATTCTTCGTGATCGTAAGTTGTATGCAAAGTTCTCTAAATGTGAGTTTTGGTTGAAATTTGTGGCATTCTTAGGTCATATTGTTTCTGATAAAGGAATAAGGTTGATATCAAGAAGATAGAAGCAGTGAAGAACTGGCCAAGACCTACAATGCCTTCAGAGGTTCGTAGTTTTCTTGGATTAGCAGGTTATTATAGGAGGTTTGTTGAATGATTTTCTTCCATTTCAGCACCCGTAACAAATCTAACACACAAAGAAAATAAGTTTCAATGGATTGATGCATGTGAAAGAAGCTTCCAAGAGCTGAAGATTAAATTGACTTCCACACCTATATTGGTACTTCCATAGGGCACCGAAGGGTATGCAGTGTATTGTGATGCTTCGGGAGTGGGATTAGGACGTGTATTGATGCAACATGGAAAAGTAATAGCTTATGCCTCAAGGTAGTTGCAGCCATATGAGAAAAATTAGCCAACCCATGATCTAGAGTTAGCATCAGTTGTATTTGCTTTGAAGATATGGTGCCACTACTTAAATGGAGTTCACGTTGACATATATATTGATCACAAGAGCTTTCAATATTTCTTTAAGCAAAAGGACCTAAATCTGAGGTAGCGAAGATGACTTGAGCTATTAAAAGATTATGATATTGATATCTTGTATCATCCCGAGAAAGCAAATGTAGTAGCTGATGCATTAAGTTGTAAAACAATTGCAAGTACTTATAGGCAGCCCGTGGAAAAACAAGGAAAAACTATGGATCTATACCAACTAGCTAGCTTGGGGGTTTGCCTTCTTGGGTCTTCGGATGAACGGGTTATCGTGCAGAATGAGGCAGAATCTTCATTAGTGGCCGAAGTGAAATAAAAGCAGTATAAGGAATTCTATCACAAATTAAAGAGAATGTACAGAAAGGTATGACAATAGCATTTGAGCTTACAGAAGATGAAGTACTCCGGTGCCAAAACAGATTGTGTGTATCCAATATAGATGGACTAAGAAAGAGGATTATTACGGAAGCACATCATTCAAGATATTTTTTCCATCCGGGGTCAACCCACATGTACCATGACTTGAAAGAAGTGTATTGGTGGGGTGACATGAAGAAAAACATTGCAGAATTTATGGCTCAATGTCCAAATTGTCAACAAGTAAAAGTAGAGCACCAAAAGCTTGGAAGTTATATGCAGCATATAGAACTTCCAATTTTGAAGTGGGACATGATCAACATGGATTTTTTCACTGGTGTACCTCGTTCATTTCGGAAGTTTAATTCTATATGGGTAACTATTGATGGACTGTCCAAATCAGCGCACTTCTTGCCGGTCAAGACTACTTATACAGTTGAAGAGTATGCAAGGTTGTATATTAAAGAGATAGTTCATATACATGGAGTACCAATCTCTATTATATCTGATAGGGGAGCTCAATTTACTGCAAATTTTTGAAAGTCATTTCAGAAGAATTTGGGAACACAAGTGAATTTAAGTACAACCTTTCACCCCCAAACAGACGGTCAGGCAGAACGTACAATTCAAACACTTGAGGATATGCTGCGAGCTTGTATATTAGACTTCAAAGGTAGTTGGGAAGATCATTTTCCACTGATCGAGTTTACATACAATAATAGCTACCATTCAAGTATTAAAATGGCACCTTATGAAACTTTATATGGTAGAAAATGTAGATCACCAATCGGCAGGTTTGAAGTGGATGAAACTGCCTTATTTGGACCATATCTTGTTAATAAAGCTATGGAAAGAGTTAAGGTGATACAACAACGTCTAGCAACAGCTCAAAGTCGACACAAATCATATGTAAATGTTAGAAAAAGAGGACTAGAGTTTTCCATAGGGGATTGGGTGTTATTGAAGGTGTCTCCAATGAAAGGGGTAATGAGGTTTGGTAAAAAGGGGAAGTTGAGTCCCCGCTATATAGGGCCATATAAGATTATTCGAAGAGTTGTCCTAGTAGCCTATGAGTTAGAGCTACCACTTGAGCTTTCAACAGTTCATCTTGTGTTTCACATCTCAATGCTTCGAAAGTATATAGGTGACCCATCTCGTATTACTCCTACTGAAGATGTACAAGTTATTGGAGATCTCACTTATAAAGAAGTACCCATTTCTATTCTGGATCGACAAGTTAGGAAGTTAAGAAATAATGAAGTAGCTTCTGTAAAAGCACTATGGAGAAACTAACAAGTAGAAGAAGTTACATGGGAAGTGGAAGAAGCAATCAAATTGAAGTATCCTCATCACTTCCAGACCAATGATAAAGATGAAAATGTTGAGTTAAGTCATTGACAAGTACATATAAGTCTATATATATTATGGATTAATAGTAGTACGTAACTTAGGCTTGAACTTGTTTGGGCTGGATAACCATGCTAACATTCAAGGACGAATGTTCTTAAGTGGGGGAGGATTAAAACCCGGTATTACGCATAAGTTAGTTCTATTCATATGATATTTGGCATAGACTTATCGTATAGGTGAGGAACCATGTTTCTTATATGATTTGTGTTGGTTTAAACTAGCTTGGAAGGTGATGTGATGCCTTGCACGTTTCAACATGTGTACTGCAAGTTAACCCCGATGGAAGTATTTAAACTCGAGATAGTAAGGTGGTAATTGAATTTAAAGATCAAATTTAAGTGCTAAGTTCAGGCAAAAGAAATTAATATTTAAAGAATGAAATAAAAGGGTGAGCTGCTTGCTTGGCTTAATTAAGCTACTAGTTGCATCACCTACTTGAGCTATATGGATATAGTTAAAGGGCCCAAGGTTAATGGATCAGATTTAGGTTTATATTAATGGGCTCACTTCAGGCCCAAACTAAGTAAAACAAAATAAAAGAGAAAGAAAAGCCAGCAGCCAAATCTGCCAAGGCCCAAAGTAGTTAAGCCCATGTAAAGGCAAGTAGCTGCATCACCTAGTTTGACCTTTTGAGCTGCTTAATGTACATAAGCAGGTGCATCATCTACTTTACCAACTAGTGGCTGAAAATGGACAAAAAATAGGAGGTTCTAGAGGATTTTTTTAAATGGTCAAGAAGGCTTTATAGAATCCAATATAAGCTGATCTTTTCACTCATTTGACACACAAAATTAAAAATTAACTTCAGCTATTCACTCAAGAGCAGCCTAAAATTCCTTCTAGGGTTCTTGAACAAACCCTCATATCTTCAAACCAAGGTAAGAGAAACACTTATGGATTTAGCTTAATTCTCCCATGGAAGACTAGAAAAACATGTTATTCATACTTAATTATAAGTACAAGGCAGAAGTTTCCACAAGCTACTGCTTATTTGTTTTTGGTTATTAAGAAACTTTACTCTTCTTCTTTGGTTTAAGTGTAAAGGGAAGTTGAAGTTCTAGAAGAGTTCAAGTGATAAGGACAAATTTTAGAAATTGAGGTAAGGTGACTGCTCCATTTTGTTGTCCTCCTTATGTATGAGTTTGAGTGAGGAATTATGGGTGTGATGTCATGAAGAACTCAAGGAGGTGGTTATTTCAATATTTGGTTGTATGAAAAAGAATATTTGAGGCTGCTTTTTGTGTATTATTGTTGGTAAATCTTGGGTAATCTTGGGAAAGGGTATAAAAGGTATTTATTGGACAGAAAAGAAGGATGTGGTGATACACATTATTTTAAGGGTTGTATGGGCTCATTATCCATCAAAGTTAGCTACTGTTTTACGAGGCTCAAGGTGTGATAGCTGCTAATTTTATTTTATCATGACTTATATTGTAGATTAACACCTAAAAAGGGAGTCTGAATCGTGATAGTTGTATTGGTCAGAGAATAAGTTATGGAAAGCTATTCGATTTCATATTCCTTGGCATGAAATCTGATACTTGCGATTAATAACAATAAAGTGAATTTCCTAAGTTTTATTCCTAATAAAGGAAATATAGTGGCAGTGTATGATCTACAATGTGGATAATAATATTCCCCCCTCTCCTTTGCGTGTCAAATTACTTCATTATATGCTCATTTCTCTACATTTGTGTAATTATCCTCCTCCTATGTTCTATAGTATAGAAATAGTATTTGCAAAAGCAAGCTTGGTGAATACTCTTTTTAGTCGATTGAAGTCAATTGTGTCATTTAAGCTCACAACTAAATATATTGATGTTTTATAGCTCCTTATGTCATTGTTACTACCTTGAAGTTATTATTTTCATGTCTTCTAATACTGGTCCGTAGTTCCAAATATAAAAAATGATTATGACCACCAAAACAACAATCTAAATGATTAAAGAACCTAAGTAAGGCAATCTGTATAATTATGGGTCTTTTGTTCTGATATATGCACTCATATATTGATATTTGATTTCATTCGAGCCCTTGTTTTATATATATTATTGCCTTACATATTCAGTATGTTTTTTCGTACTGACTTTCCTAGAGGGGGACGCTACATTTCATGTTGTAAGCACAGGTACTCCAGCTAGTAGACCTCCTCAATAGGAGAACACGCCACTCAGCTACTTTTGGTGACCTCCAAGTTGATTTGGAGCTTTACTGAGTCCTTGGTATCGTAGTTAAGGGTAAGGCGGGGTCTGTCCCGACATACTTTAAGTTTGTCTATCTTATAGAGGTTTTGTAGACTAATGCATAGAGCTGTCAATATGGGCTGGGCTTGCCCACCCCATCCGGGCTAATCTATACAGGCTTTGAAATTTGATGGGCCAAGCCGGGCTAACCCATTTTTGGTGTGGGCCAGAAAATGGTCGGCCCAGCCCACAAGTACGTAGGCTACGGGCTTGTCGGGCCAGCCCTCTTTTCTTAAAAGTATATTTTTTATAATTTTTTAAATTAAAGTATAATTTAATAATATTATCATAAATATCGACAAGATAATATTACATGTTGTTAGTGTTACTACTTGTTAATCAAATCCACAAATAAAATTATCTTTATAATATTTATTAAGTTTGATTTACAGTAAAAGCATAAATAGCTAAATAAAAATATTAACCTAATTGTTTTCTAATTATCATAATAAAACACAAAAAGCATGACAATATTCCATAGGCTACGACCTCTCTGTAGTGATTCCTAGAAATTTTAAGAAATTTTTATTTTATGTAGTACATATTTTATAAACATAATTTGTATTTAAATTGTAATATTTCAAACTTTAAACAGATTTTGAGTATAGACTCTTGTTATTTTTTATACTCTATTTTATATTTATTTTTTAATTAATTTTTATTTGGCCCACGGGTCAACCCTATACATATTTCTCAAGCCCCACAAAACTTATTCAGGCTGGGCTAAAAAGCCCTTTTCTTAAATGGGCTCCAAAAATCGTAGCCCAACCCTACCAAATCACGGGTTAGGCCAGGCCTAGCCCATATTGACGGCTCTACTACTGCATAGCATGGAGTTATGGTTGGTTCCTTAACAGTTGTGGCCTCAACGGCCGGGTCATGTGTATATATTTTGGCCCTACCTATGTTATTCTTTTATCATTGTAGCTTAAACGTATACTTGTTAGAATTTCATGATTATCTTAGCTAAACTCATGGTAGGTACAAGTTATATGTGGGTTCTATCGGGCCTTTACGGAATCGAATGCCTGTCCATCTCAATGGGATTTGAGGCGTGACAAGTTAGGTGGCCCATAAGATATCAAATAAAAGGTCTTGGAATCCTCTTTCCAAGGCCACCGAGTGTGCTAAATTTCAAGTTCAGATGATGGAGATATGTTTGTTTGAAGTTAGCCTGTCCAGTTAAGGAAACTTACCCAAAAATATGAGGGGTATTTTGGTCATTTCCTTACCTAATTAGATTAAAATAATTTTTAGTAATATTTTGGGGTCAAATCTGATTTGGGTCAGTTTTACAAATACTAATTACGCTTAGGGTTTTAGTAGAGAGTTCAAGAAGAGAAAAGAGGGAAGGTTCAAGGTGTTAATGAAGTTTTCTTGTGAATCGAGGATTGTTTCGCCAAGGGTTTGATCCCTAAGAGGTATGTAAGCTTCCATAGTGTTAAGTCCATTCACCCACACGCCAATCATGTGAATTTTATCCATAAATTTTGTTCTTGAGGTTGAATGATTTGAGTTCTTGAGGCTTTGTGCTTCGTTCTTTGATATGAAAGTTCTTATTGAGTTCTTGAGGTGAGAGCTACGAATGAGCGTAGTTCTTGTGTGGGTTTTCACTGAAATTGTTATGGGTTAAAAGAATTCTTGAATTTTATACTTAGAATTACAGTGGGTATGAGTTAATTCGAGTTTAGGAGAAGAAGAAAATATCGGGCAAAAATACGTGCCCAGCTCCGCGTCGCGGAGGTGTTTTAGAAATCCAATCCCCATAAAAGTACCCTCTCTCCGCGTCGCGGAGAGGATACGGAGTTTATTGTCCCAAAATTTATTTCACAACCAAAACTTTAATTCATCTTCCGCGTCGCGCCAGTGTCCTCCAGTTTGTGTCTTCGCTCATTTCTTATTATCAACTATCTAAACTTCATTTAATCATTGAGAGATACTATATATCAAATAATTATCCTTGAATTAATAATTCAAATTCAAGGAAGAGTTAAGAGTAGAGTTCAAGAAAGTCTTTGATTTAAATTGTGAATCCTTTGAGATCAACTATCGATTTGAGCTAAGCTTTGAGGAAGTAAGTTTGAGAATGAGAAGAGTTGAGACCCTTGAGTCAAGTTGTTCATGTCCATAATTTTGCATGAACTTCATAATTTGAGTATCTTTGAGAGGAGTAGTATCTTCAAGTTCTAAGTCTTAAGTATTGAGTTCCTAATCCTTTTGAGATCACATTCCTAATTATGGGACTACTACATGTTACCCATGAAGGTCCTTGAGTTGAGTTGTTCATGCCCATAATTCCGCATGAACCCTCAGAGTTGAGAATTCTTGAGATGAATAGTACCATTGAGTCCTTGAGTTATGGAATTGTTGAGTTTCGAGTATTGAGTTCTCTGTATGGTTAGTGAAAACCTTGAATTGAGTCGTTCACGTCCATAATTCGGCATGAACCCTATTTGAGAAGTCTGTAACAAACTTTTAAAACTTGTTTTAAGACTTGAGCATTTGAGTTTGAGGAAGAGTAGAGTTGAGTTTCATTTTTTTAAAATGGTATATGGGAACTAAGTATTCCCAAGAGTAAATGTTTTTACATTTAAGAAGAGAGGAAATACCTATTTCCAAAAGAGTTCATGAGCAGTCTGAGTACTATCTCTTTTAGAAAAATCTTTTGAGTAATAATCTCAAAGTTGAGGATGAGGAAATTTTTTATTTAAAACATATGAGCTAAGTTATATTTTGGGAGTAGTATTGAGCATCGATATGGGGGAGAGTTCAAACAACTCACAGCACCCATAAACCATGTAGCCAACGTGGGTAGAAAGGGTCATAATTTTTAGATGATTCCTTATTTCTTTTTAAGCATAGACTAGTGGATCCACTTAGTTGAGGAGTTCTATACCCCAACAAGGTATAAGACAGTTCTGGCATCTTGGGCGGCACGTTGTATCATCACATAGCTCATAGTGATGGTTGTCAGTTAGAGAATCTCCCAAATAGAGTTATTTTGTACCTTTACATACAAATAAGAGTTATTATTGTATTTCTACCTACATTTGAGTTGCTATCTATTATTTTACAGCTTTTCATATATTGCATCTTTAATTGTTGCTTTATCCTTGAGTATCCAAAGTTGAACTATGTTTCACTGAGTTGAGTATCTTATTATTGAGTTGAACCCTATTTCTGTGAGTTGAGTTGAACTATGTTTCATTGAGTTGGGTTGAGTTGAGTGAGTTGAGAAGATGTAAGTATGTTTATTTTCCATCAGTTCAAGCTTATGTTTATGCTTTAGAATTCTCCTTACATGCTCGTACATTCCATGTACTAACGTCATTTGGCCTGCATCTTTTATGATGCAGATACAGGTATTCATGGTCATCAACAGAAGCTTCGTTGATACCACTTGCAGTTCCAGCCAGCTTTGGTGAGCCTTCTTATATTCCGGAGGACTTCACCTTTACCTTATAGTTAGTAGTTTTGACATGTCGTGGGTCTTGTCCCGATATTCTTCTGTAATAGTAGTGGCTTCATAGATAGACAATGTTGAGTGGTTTTCGGTATGTATCTTTTTTTAGTTGTTTTTTTACGAACTCTGAGTTTATCTATTAAGTATTGTTCAGGCTATTTTCAAAGTTCAGTATTTGAGTTTTTTTAATTTAATTCAATTCTAAGCTTATGTATGCTTGAGTTAGTCTTCCGCTTGTAGTTAGCCAGGATAAGGGTTTGCTTAGGGGCAAGCAATGGTTCTCGAGTGCTGGCCACTTCCAAGGTGTAGTATCGGGTCGTGACAAAATAGATTTCCAACAAGTTCGTTATAGTGATAATTTAGCAGATATGTTCACCAAGGCATTACCAACTTCAAACTTTTTAAAGTTGGGATACAAGATTGGAATGCGTCATCTTCAAGATATTAAGTGATGTCTTCATCAGGGGGAGTAATTACGTGTTGCACTCTTTTTCCCTTAATCAAAGTTTTATCCCAATGGGTTTTCCTGGTAAGATTTTTAATAAGACAACAAATAAAGCGTATTATAGATAATTATGGATAGTTTTGGTTCATGAACATCCAAGGTGGAGTGTTGTAAATAATGTATATTCATGGGTCTCACTTTACTAAAACTAATTCCTCCAACTAATTATTTTCCCTATAAAAAAGCTTTGCATTTGCAATGTAGAGACGCATAAAAATTGTAAAATGGAAACTATTATTCTCTTCCATACTATTACTTTCTCTCTTGCTCTCTTTCTTTCTTTCTCTATTTTGTTACTTTCTCTCTCTTTTCTTTTGTTTTGCTTTTCTTTCTTATTAATTATTATTAATATTTCATAACAATTACAAATTTGAGTGAGTTATTGAGTTAAAGCTAGATATATAGTAATATGGGTGTCTACAGACTCGTTTGCTTATGAATATTGTATACTTGATAGATTGGAAATCATTTGAGGCATTGAAGAAAGGAAAACATTGGTGAATTAGCTTGTTGACTTCGGCTCTTCGGTAGAGGTAGGTTATGGTTTATAATATGTCATAGAGAGACTCTTAATAGTGATTGATATTCATTGAGTAATTCTATTAAATTTTCTATGTACTTAATTGTTATGGTTTGAATGACTTATGTGTTATTGTGATTGGTATGTAATCCCAACACCGCGGAATTCATAATCTTAAACTTGTTCTATTAAAAGTGATGTTTTGAATAAATAAGGATTGATGAAATATTGTTGTGGAAAGTGATGATAAAAATGATGAATTAACTATGTTGTTGGATCGTGTGCCACGAGAGGGAACGCTATATTTGGATCGGATGCCATGAGCGGACACGATATATTTGGATCGGGTGCCACGAGGTGACACTCACTACTAAAAAACTGCTAAAAAACGATGGACAGAAAAGCGAAGAACGGTGTCGCTCCAAAAAGTGACGTCATTTGCCACACTGTCTGTCGCTCTTTAGTAAAAATAATATTTTTTAAATTATTTTACAAAAAGCGACGGATGACATCTCTTAGTCCGTCGCTTTTTTCACGGATTTTTGTGTCAAATATATATAAAATTAATAAGTATTTATTTAATATATATAGAGACGTCGTTCGTCACTTTTTATTAAAAATAATTATTTATAAATTAAACAATAACCATGTTGTCCGTCATTTTTAATTTGTTTTATTTCATTCATTATTATTTTTTAAAAGCAACGACGGCATTTCTTGGTCTGTCGCTTTTTGATCAAAATATCTAATCAAACATTTTTAAAAAGCGACAGACAGCGTCTCTTAGTCTATTGCTTTTGAAAAAAATGTTGGTCAAATATTTTTATTAAAGTGACAGACAAAGAGACGTTTTCCGTCGCTTTTTTAAAATTATGTTGAACCAAAAGCGGGGTTTTCCCCATATTCACATCTCTCTTCTCTCTTCTCTCTTCTCTCTTCTCTCCCTTCTCTCTAAAACCAGATGTGCCGCCACTGCCCACGCCGCCCCATGTCACCGTCACCCTTCTCTCCCCGAGCACTAGTCCCGTCGCCGTCTTGCCCCGTCGGCGCCGCCACCTGTCGTCCCCACTGCCTCATTTCCTTAGCTTGTTAAGGTTAGGATATAATTTTAGTTTTTTTCAATTCTACTAATATTTGATTTGTTATAAGTTAGTATATTGTTTTAGTTTGTTAAATTGTGTTATTCAATTGTTAATTTGTATATTTGATTATTGTTAGTTAAGGAGAGAACTGGAAATTTTTTATTTTAGGGTTCTCATTTAAATTGAGGATTTTTTAATATCATTGTGAATTGAGTATTAGAAGTTAGAACTAACAAATAATTAGAAGTTAGAAGTTAGATTAATTGCATTTTCCAACTTTGAAATTCGTAAATTTAGTATTTTTTAAAAGTTGAAGTTAGAAAAATATTGAATTGTATACTAAAGTTAGAATATTTTGAAGTTAGAAAAATATTGGATAGTATATGAAAGTTGAAATTAGATTAGTTGAATTTTCCAACTTGGAAATTCTTGAATTTAGCAAGTTTGAAAGTTGAAGTTAGAAAAATATTAGATTATACATGAAAGTTAGATTACTTTGAAGTTAGAAAAATATTGAATAGTATATGAAAGTTAAAAGTAGGTTACTTGAATTCTTGAACTTAGAAATTCTTGAATTTGAAGTTTTTATAGAACTAATTTTAGAATTAGATATGAACTTGAATTTTTGTAGGATTTTAGAACTTTAGGTTGTGAACTTTAGCAAATCTTGAATTATTGTAGGATTTTAGAATTTAGGTTGTGAACTTTAGAAATCTTGAATTATTGTAGGATTTTAGATCTTTTGAGAACTTAAATTTTTCTAGGATTTTAGAACTTAAGGTTGTGAACTTTAGAAATCTTGAATTATTGTAGGATTTTAGAACTTTAGGTTGTGAACTTTAAAATCTTGAATTATTTTAGGATTTTAGAACTTTAGGTTGTGAACTTTAGAAATCTTGAATTTATTGTAAGATTTTAGAACTTTAGGTTGTGAATTTTAGAAATCTTGAATTATTGTAGGATTATAGAACTTTAGGTTGTGAACGTTAGAAATCTTGAATTATTGTAAAATTTTAGAATTTTAAGTTATGAACTTTAGAGAACTTAAATTTTGTAGGATTTTAGAACTTTAAGTTGTGAACTTTAGAGAACTTGATTTTTTGTAGGATTTTAGAACTTTAGGTTGTGATCTTTAAAAATCTTGAATTACTGTAGAATTTTAGAACTTTAAGTTGTGAACTTTAGAGAACTTGAATTTTTGTAGGATATTAGAACTTTAGGTTGTGAACTTTAGAAATCTTGAATTATTTTAGAATTTTAGAACTTTAAGTTGTGAACTTTAGAGAACTTGAATTTTTGTAGGATTTTAGAACTTTAAGTTGTGAATTTTAGAGTACTTGAATTTTTGTAGAATTTTAGAAATTTAGGCTGTTAACTTTAGAAATCTTGAATTATTGTGGGATTTTAGAACTTTAGGTTGTGAACTTTAGAAATCTTGAATTATTGTAGGATTTAGAACATTAAGGGTGCGTTCGGTATGAAGGAAAACATTTTCCGAAAAATGTTTTCCAATTTTCTCATGTTTGGTTGGGAAAATGTTTTGGAAAATGTTTTTCAAATCAACTCATTTTCCTCATATTTAAGGAAAATGACTTCCCTTCAAAACTTAAAGAAAACATTTTCCAAAACTTTCCTCCAACTTTAAATCACAATTTTTTTGTTGAAAAATTCAATCTAAAGCTTATTTTTTAAAAAAATTTCAACTTCAATATTTTTAATTTTTTAACCAAAAAAATTAAGTTTATTTTTAAAAAATATTTTCAATTTCAATTCAAAAATTATTTTCTACTCTCTAGTGAAAAAAGAGATATTTTCTCAAAAATAATTTTCATTCATAAATCAAACACTTGAAAATCTTTTCCGGAAAATATTTTCTACTCACCAACCAAACATGAGAAAATAAGTCAAAAATCTACTTGTTTTCCAAGAAAACATTTTCTAGGAAAACATTTTCCTTCATACAAAACACACCCTAAGTTGTGAACTTTAGAAATCTTGAATTATTATAGAATTTTAGAACTTTAGGTTGTGAACTTTAGAAATTTTGATTTGTAGAATTTATGAACTAATTATTAGGTTGAACATTAGAAATCTTGATAAAATGTAGTCTCTATGAACTATTTAATTATGCTTGAACTTAATTAAAAGTTTGAACTTAATTTGAAGTTTGAATAGCTCAAAATCTTATCGACCTTGGTATGTATTTTAATTTAATTAGAACTTTGAGCTTAATTTATAATAACTTGCACTTAATTAAAAATATGACTTAAAATCTTGTTAAGCTTAATTGAAACTTAATAATTGAACTTAATTAGAACTTGAACTTAATTAAAACTTTGAAGTACTTAAAATCTTATTGACCTTAATATATTTGAACTTCATTTATAATAACTTGAACTTAATTAGAAATATAATTAATTATTTGAAATCTTAAACTTAATTATTGTTTATGAATTAGTTAAACTTGAAGTTTGTAGATCTTGAAATGTAGTATTTATGGACTAATTTTGAATTTTGAAAGACTTTATAAGTCTTTAAATTGTGATTTATATATTTTTGAAGGTTTAATTAAGCTTGTTAGTTTATATTTTGTGTAGCATGTTAATTATGTGTTTTTGTTTGAATGAGCTGAATTGATTTGATATTGAATTTAATTTAATTTGCAGGTGGGCAGCAGAGTACTGCAGTTTCTAGTATAAAAATAGTGCAGAAAAAGCGACGGACATGGTCCTTTAGTCTGTCATATTTTTGGGTTTTTTAAAATCTAATTTGCAGAAAAGCGACGGACGGCGTCGCTTTTTGAAAATTTTTTTAAAATAAAATTAAAAAAAGCGACGGACGGAGTCTCTTTGTCCGTAGCTTTTCAAGATTTTAAAAAATTATAAATTGAAAATCAACAACGGACTGCATCGGTTATTGGAAATTAAAAAAATACGAAAAAGCGACGGACGACGTTGCATTATTCAAGAATATAATTTTTTTTTTTAAAAAGAGACGCAGTCCGTCGCTTTTTTGCGACACTGTCCGTCGCTTTTTGAAAAACGTCGAGTCAAAAAAGTGGCGAACTTGATTGCGTCTCTTTTCCATGGATTTTGACCAAAAAAGCGACGCTGTCCGTCGTTTTTTGCCTGTTTTTTAGTAGTGACGTTATATTTGGATTGGGTGTCACAAGCTGGCATGATATTATTGGATCGGATGTCACGTTTTGGCACGGTACCAATAAAGGAAAATATATTAAAATAACTTAGTGAACTCAATCTCAAAGAATTTATTTCCCAAAAGAGCGTGGTGTGGAGGCTTGAGTCCTAATGTGTTTTCTTGATATTATGGATTGATTACGTACTTGTTTTGGTGTTGTTGTCACTTGTTCATGTTGTTTGTTGATTGACACCTACTAAGTGCTATAGTTGATTTCATGTTATTACTTTATGCATATTGATTTTTATTTTTAGTCGGCAGATGATATCTACTCAATACATGTTGCCCTATACCGATTCCTATTTGTGTTATCCTTCGTTTTCCTTTTGTGGAGTGCAACAAGTGTACCTGCGAATTTGACTCGCCCTTAACTCTAGCCAATTTCTGGCACATCAAATTTCAGGGTGAGCTATTCATTCTAGCTCGTGTTGGATTCTCTCAGGTATAGCATGATGTCCTTAGTTTTTGGACACAAAATACTTTGGTGTCTTTAATATTCTTAGACTTGGTATTTTGAGAGTAGTTGTCCTTGATGTGATGACTTCCAGGTTCTGAGAAACGATATTTAATAGACTATAGTGAATTTGTGTTTCTTATACTAATAAGATTTGATCTTCCACATTATGGTTTGTATTTCGTAAGTTGAATGATAAATATATGTTGGGGTTGAATTTGTTGGTTCGCTCACCTAGGGAGTTAAGTGTGGGTGTTACTCATGATACGTTTTGGTTCATGACAGGTGGGCTCCCATCACCACGACGCTTCGGAGCGCCGAGCATTAGAAACAAACATTCCACAAGCTTCGAGCTCAAAGAACCACGTAACAAACCAAAACCTTCACCGTTTTCCCGCGAACAGAACCAGTCTGCTTCTCCCCTCCGTCTCTTTAGCTCGCTATATCGATGAGGAGCTATTTGGTTGATTTATTCATTATTGTTGTTGACTATTATTATAATTTTATTATTTTAGTGGTGGTGGTGGTGTTATTGATTGGTGAAATTTTAAATTAATTTGTATTTATTTTGATGGTCTATAAATATATGTTGGCTTAGTGCTTTATACAGATTAGTATTGTTTTGAGTTGTATATGTGACTGTCATTTCGTTCTTCATTTTAAAAATGTTTTCGTGTCTCTATTTGTTTTAGTTTAATCGTTGTTGTCATGTTTGTTCGTATCCAATAGCTTTTAAGTTGTTTAAATTAATTTTATGTATTTTTCAAAAAATGTTTTCAGCAACCTGTATTGTTATTTTTGGGTGTTTTGTCATTAATATTTAGTTTTGTTTATTTTAATTGTTTGTTAAATAAATCTAGTAGTTCTCATTTTTATTTTTTGATATTTTTCATTAACAATGTGGGGAAGTCATTTACTGTTAAGAGTTTTGGTTCTTAATTTAATTGATCATCTCTATTTTTTAATATTATTTTAATCAAGAATTTATCAATATTATTTACTTGAACCCTTACTTAAAATATTTTGATTTCATAGATATTTTTTTAGTTAAATGGTTCCCTAGTTTTCCTAAAATTAGGTGGCGACTCCTTAAGTCTTTTATTCTTAAAATTCTTTTAAATTTAAACTAGGTTCCTCATTCAGAGGCCTGTGCTTTGCACATTGAAGATTACAAATTCGAAAGAGGAATGAGACGCGGTGTCAAGCTAGGGTGTTGGAATGTATGCGTCCACCGATGTAGATGGGACCAGGTCCTCAACACAGTTACAGTAATAGACAGTAAAGAACAAATGCTGAAAGTAAAGATTGACAATCAACTTTGAAACTTCCTTACTCAAGGGAGTAAAACCACGACCTGTTTTCAACAGGACTTTTCAAACTGCTTCCACTAATCTTCTCCAAGCAAAAGTAAACGTCAGCTTACAAAATGAGATTAGCCTGCTAATCTCCACACTAAGCAATACCTCCTATCACTTAGCTGAGCCAGAGTAGATACAACACTGCCCACTATACTAATCCTAACCGATTAATATAGACTTTTAGAGTAAGAACCTAAGTTACCCTTAACCTAATTCTTACAATGATTCAAACAAGTTTGAAATGTTTCTTTCACCAGTGAAACGAATCCTACAATATAAGAACTATTACACGCAATCAAAACAACAGCTAGTACAGAAAGCAATCGAAGCACTTCTATCAGGTCCCTTGTTGTTTTGAAGCTTGAAAGTATCTCTCTTTGAATTAATGATCAATATTGTTGTTTGTTGTTTGATATATACCATGAAGAGTTATTACCAAACGTGCAAGCAACCTCATCACTCCTGATTGGTGAAGTACTCTGCAGCTTCACCAACTTTCTGACGCGAACAACTTTTACAGTTGTACAACACTTTGACAACTGGACGAGTTTTCATACTCTGCAGAGGACCAGGTCCCTGCACTTGTGAGGAGATCATTCAAACATCTAGGAGCATAAGCACTTATCAATTTTCCTCTTTTTGATGATTACAAACAACCTGCATATCTCATCTCGTGAGTGCAATAACATTCATTCAAATAGCAGTGTATGGGAATTGGTATTCCCCCTTAATCAGTTCCCTCTTACTCCCTTAGCCAATTGCCCTTAGCCAATTGCAACAAAACTTTTCCCTTTTGACATCATTGAAAAGGTGAAGCAGTAAACATATCCAAGTTAAAATGTAAGACAGTTAAGAATTCAGGGCCACGAGCCACACAGAACATGCGTATGAAAGCAAAAAGAGATGATAAATGCATACATGAACAGGGCAGAAAAAGAAAATAGCATTATATTGCAAATACTGACCACTGTAGTCAGTCAAGACAATACAAAGTCACAAGAGTTTAGGATTAAAAGGTGGAACAACAATAAGGTTAGACACATTTAGAACGGAGGGGGAAGGGGAGAGAGAGTGCGCATGAACAGAAGCATCCGCTCATTAGCATCTTCATGAGCCTTGATAATCTGCTTATTGAAGGCCTTAACTTCCTCACTAAGTGAGGCATTTGACTTCAGCAGTAGTACATTTTCATCCCTCAATTTTTGCAACACTTCCTCATTAGTGTGACTGGTACTAGGTCCCCAGAGATTGCCTTCTGAAGTTCAGACTTGAGTTTGGCAATTTCAACCTCCTTGTTATTCAGCAGACAGGTGAGATCATCCACTTCCCATTTGAGAGTAGCTTGTTGCTCCAGAACCGGTGCTACTTGAGACCTATCCTTAGCTGGTCCCTCCATGCACTCACATTCCAGTAGAGTGGACTTAGTGAACATCTGTTTGGTGGTACCTGGTACCCCATTTCCTAATGGTACCTCAAATTGATTGAAAGCAAGGTTCAACAAGTACCCATATGGAATGCCATGCTTAGTGCTCCAACATGATAGCAGGAAGATTGATTTCTTCAAGTTCAACCAGCTTCTCCATCAGAAATAAGTCAACAGCAGACGCAACTGTTCATTTTTCAGTCCTAGGCACCAGCACTTTGTTAATGAACTCAAACACCAACTGATATTCCTCTTTGAGGAGCTTCTTGGGCAGCCCTGCACGCTTAATCTCTCCTCACTTGGTATCAAGCTCAATGAGTTCCCCAGATGGTTTACAGCCTTCAATGGTTCTAACTCCTTCTACAGGCACCCCAGAATGACCCCAAGAGTTTCCTCGTCCAAGCATATTTCAATGTCCTTGACAGTGGTTGTGATTCCTCCATCTTCCAACAGTTCCATTTCGTAGAAGAATTCACGTACCTCAGGTTCATGTAGATACGGAGCATGTGGTTCAAACATATGACTCCATTCTTGAATGGTGACAACATCAAACGAGGTTGCCATACCAAACTTTGTTACAATGTCAGTGTCAAAGACTATGCCATTTAACACCTTTTGGTGTTCCATTTTTGTTATTCTCTCCTCCCTTGTCATCTCCTCTTCTTTTCTTTGATTTTGAACCCTGGGACCAGGTCCCTTTACGGGTTGTTCATCCACAATCTTTTTCACTCTTTCCTTCTTTTCAGAAAAGTTTTGTTTTGTCACTTTCTCCTTCTTTGCAGGAGATTTTCTTGCCCTTTTATGCTGTCCTTTCGATTTCACCCTTTCCTCCTCAGCTTCTGATAACGTTCAAGTATACTTCTTGAAAAGAAATATAAACGATCGTATGTAATATATTTACCCAACTATGAGTAAGGGTCGATCCCACAGAGAATATGGAAGAATATTGTCAATAGCAAATATTTAACTTGATAGTCGTTATATAAAAATGGGGGGATTTAAATTGAAATAAAATAAAAACAATAAAAAGATAGCTTTGGACTAAGTATTTATTTATATTCAGATTATTAAAAGTAACTAGGAATGTGTTCCCCATAAGCTCATAACGCGGTAATTCTAATAATAGTAATCCTTTTCTAGTGTATTACATGCAAAGTGATAAGTTAGGTATTTATAAATCCTTGGTCCGGCATCTAGAGAATTTCACCCCGCACCTTGGTCCAGCTACGCGTGTATAATTTACAAACCCTTACATTTACCTCATATTAGACATCATAATGGATGTTTGGCTTAGTTATTACTTCGCACCAATTGACACTAGCCTATTAGATAGTATCACACTAAATCTATGTTGATAATTCTTTTCTCGTTAATTACCTCCTTGGTCCGACAAGTAGTAACGAGGCAAGTTCTAACGTTGGCCTCCGTTAAACAGACTTCTAAACCAAAGAATTATCAATGCATGCAAAACACTATTCAAGAATTGCTTATTTACTATTCATACTTTGTTAATCGTTCATGGTTCCCACAACCCTAGTTATGAAAGTTAGCTACTCATTATCTCAAGAACACAATCAAAATTTATTAAAATAAATATGCTTGTGTTAATCATAAAAAGTTAAGAACAATAGC
>JAJOOO010012579.1:0-30255 GCA_029582685.1 Solanum piurae | reverse complement strand
CGACTTAGTTTATACTTAATAATTCACAAAATGACTAGATCGATCTTCAATTTTTATTAAGCGACTTAGTTTATACTTAATAATTCACAAAATGACTAGATCGATCTTCAATTGTTATTAAGCGACTTAGTTTATACTTAATAATTCACAAAATGACTACATCGATCTTCAATTATAATTAAACGAGTTAGTTTATACTTAATCATTCACAAAATAACTAGATCGATCTTCAATTATTATTAAACGACTTAGTTTATACTTAATAAATTATAAAATGACTAGATCGATCTTCAATTACTATTAAACGACTTAGTTTATACTTAATAATTTACAAAATAACTATATCGATCTTCAATTATTATTAAACGACTTAGTTTATACTTAATAATTTACAAAACGACTAGATCGATCTTCAATTATTATTAAACGACTTAGTTTATAATTAATAATTAACAAAATGACTTCAACGACTTAGTTTATACTTAATAATTCAAAAAATGACTAGATCAATCTTCAATTATTATTAAACGACTTAGTCTATACTTAATAAATCACAAAATGACCAGATCGATCTTCAATTATTGTTAAACGACTTAGTTTATACTTAATAATTTATAAAAGGACTAGATCGATCATTAATTATTATTAAACGACTTAGTTTATACTTAATAATTTACAAAATAACTAGATCGATCTTCAATTATTATTAAACGATTTAGTTTATAATTAATAATTCACAAAACGACTAGATCGATCCTCAATTATTATTGAATGACTTAGTTTATACTTAATAATTTAGAAAATGAATAGATCTATCTTCAATTATTATTAAACGGCTTAGTTTATACTTAATAATTCATAAAATGACTAGATCGATCTTCAATTATTATTAAATGACTTAGTTTATACTTAATAATTTATAAAATGACTAGATCGATCTTCAATTATTATTAGACAACTATGCAAAGTTGTTAGACAACTCTCCAATATCTTTGGCCAACTCTTCAATATCGTTGGACAACTCTTCAATATCGTTGGACAACTAATGCAGTAGTTTGAAGGACTTGACCCTTCAACTGTTACATTTGTGCAACTACATTAGAAGTTGTGGATATACAACTTATAAAAATTAGAAGTACTTGAGGGGCCTGGTCCATTTAATAAACTAGGTAGCATTTATTCGGCAATGACCTACGCTGAAGCATATGGATGATGACTTGTAAGATGTTATGCCCCACATGAGTGAATGTTGCGGTATTGTTTAATTTCAACTCTATTACAACTTAAAAGCTTTGTTGATCGCAACCACCAATCACAATGGGCCTACTTCGATCATCAATCATAATGCAACTGAATTTGTTGTCTCTGCTATCTTTTCAACCACCGATATTTTTAAAATGAGCCTACTGCGATCATCCAAAAAAATTGTAATCGCGATCATCCCTTATCTTAGAAAGAGCTGCTTTTAGCTTTTCAATGAAACCAAGCATGTAAGTAATAGAGAGATCATTTTTCTCACAATTTAACTCAAACCTAGAAATAATGCTCTCAACCAACTCATTATACGTAACATTCTCGCTTATCTTTATTGGTACTGTTTCTCAACCCTTTGATCATCAAGTATAACGAGTAGGATTCTCTACACATTCACCATGTAAATCAACTGCTATAATTATTTGATCTTCCATAGATGGACACAATACCTAAGACATCACAAAATATTTCAACTAGTGAGACATTCACCAAACAACTTTGAAATCGCTAAAGAATATTGATTACTTATTTTTACACCTATTTCGTTGTTTCACAACGATCAACAATAGTTAGAAAATTTTAGTAGCTTTAGGAATTTTCATAATTCTTCAATTATTTATTCAAATAATTAATAATTTGTCCATAATCATTTTTTATTTTTTTAACAAGTAATCAGTTGACCAACATCAGAACACAATTGTCTAACAACTGCACTAGTGTTGAGCCAACTTCTATTATCACCGGACAACTACAGACAATTGTTGGACATCAACTGATAGACATATTTAATTATTTTAATAAACAACTTCAGTAGTTGCCCGGACAACTACAAAAGTTGTTGACTGAAACAATCAGTTTGGGTTCACTGAACCCAACTTAAGAATGGACACAAAGTGATTTTTATACTTATCAATAATGCTCTTTTGAGTTAATTCAAAGCACAAACAAAACAAATGCAATGCAAAAATACTCAAACATATATATATTTTGATCTTCTTTTTTCATAATTTTTTCTTGATAGATCTTCTCAATAAAAGCACATAATTTTGCAGATAAAGCAAGATAAACAACAACAACAACAAGACGAAAGGGATTGAAAAATATACATGAGATTGAAGAGGATTGATGTGAAGAAGATGAAGTTGAGAAAAGGCGCCCTTTTTTTTTGGCTATTTTGATTAAAAAATCTGATATTTTAAAGTAAAATATTGTAACACCCCAGAAAGTTTTAAGCTAAGACTTGAACCATTCTTCATTGAGAGTAAGAATTTACCGAGGGATTTAAATTTTCTTAAGTGTTAAGGTCGCTAGATGTAGCACCTTGAGTCCCAAAAAGAACTAAAGAGAATTCCTTCAAGTCATTCCTAGGTTCTTCTAAGTTTTGGGTAAACTTCAAACGACTATAACTTTTAGCAGGCTGAGTTAGGAGACCCATAAGACATCAAATGAAAGGTCTTGGAATCCTCTTTCCAACGCTGGTGAGTTTTCTAATTTTCAAGCTCGTATGAGGGAGATATGCCCGTTTGAAGTCGTACTGTTCAATTAAGGAAAGTTACCCAAAAATATGAGGGGTATTTTGGTATTTTCCTTACCCAATCAACTTAAAATGAATTTTAGTAATATTTTGGGCACAAATCTGATTTGGGTAAATTTTCATAAATCCAAATACTCTTAGGGGTCGTTTGGTAAAATGTATTTTAAAAAATAATGCATGCATTAGCCTTGTGTATTACTAGTACCTTGCATTAGTTATACACTCTATTGTGTATTAAGGTGTGTATTGCTATTACCATGGATTTCTAGGTATTAGCAATGCAATGGTTTTAGTGCATGCATTAACTCAATTAAAGACCCAATTAGCCCTCAATACCTTTTTTATATATTTTCCACCATAATAGTGAAGGGTATCTTTGTAAATATTTTTTTTAATGCAATGCATCCTACTTTTAATGGATCAAACCAAACAGTGCATAAAATAATCTATGTATAATTAATGCAATCATAACTAATACATGCATTTCTAATGCAAGCATTACTAATACACTCTATTTAGCATTATTTTTATACACTCTACCAAACGACCCCTTAGGGTTTTAGAAGAGAGTTTATTCAAGTTATGAGTTTATTCAAGTTATTCCTAAGTTCTTTTAAGTTTTGGGTCAACTTCGAATGATCATAACTTTTCGCACAGAATGAGTTAGGAGACCCATAAGAAATCAAATGAAAGACCTCTGAGTCATCTTCCAACGCCACCGAGTTTGCTAATTTTTGAGCTCGTATGAGGGAGATATGCATGTTTGAAGTCGGGCTGTCCAATTAAGGAAAGTTACCCGAAATATAAGAAGTGTTTTGGTCCTTTCCTTACCCAATCAGATTTAAGCATTCTTAGTAAGGATTTAGGAGTCTAAATTGATTGGAATCAGTTTAAGTTATTCATAAATTACACTTAGGGTTTTGTGAGGAGTTCAAGAAGAGGAAGAGAGGAGAAAAGGAAGAGCGTTCAAGATTTTTGCAATTCTTCAAGGGATTTCGCCAATGATTTTTTACTAAGAGGTATGTAAGTTTCCATAGTGTTGGGTTCGTTCAACCACACGCCAATCATGAGTTTATTTTGTGAATCTATCCATAAATATTGAGAAATTTAAGTTCTTGATTAGTGTTCTTGAAGTATTATTTTAGTTCTTCAATTAGGATGGGTTGATGAGTTCTTGAGAGGAAAGTTAGGAGTTTTGAGAATTGTTTTTGAGTAAATTTTTGTGTACTTATGTTAGGTATTCGAATCTAAGTAAGTTGGGAAGAAACCATTCGATTCTAGGAGAATTAGAGCAAAAAATCGAAGAAGAAAAATTCAACGCATTGTTCTGGGAGAGGGCTGGGGCGGCGCGCCCCACATGCACTAGAGGGGCTGGGGCGGCGCCCCAGCACTGCACCAGGTTTCTGTCTCTCAAGTTTAGGGGTTGGCGCCCCGTGCCAGCAGTGCGCCAGCGTCGCATCCCCTCACCTTTTTCCATCGTTTGCTCTGTCTAAGTCCTTTTAAAGTATACATCTACTCCATATTGATCTTAACTACTCAAAACTACATCTAAATATCGAGAGATCATTCATAATATGAATTATAACCCTTGAATCCATAATTCAAATTCAAGGAAGAGTTAAGAGTAAAGTTTACTAAAGTCCCTCTAAGTCTTTTCGAGGAGTTTTCTACAATAACTTTTAAATTTTTTCAAGACTCGAGTAAGTGAGTATGAGAATGAGAAGAATATATTCATGAGTCTACATTATCATTTATATCCTTGAGTCAATATGTTCATGCCCATAATTCCGCGTGAACTCCATAATTTGAGTATCTTTGAGAGGAAAAGTACCTTCAAGTTCTAAGTCTTGAGTATTGAGTTCCTAATCCTTTTGAGATTATATTCCTAGTCATGGGACTACTACATGTTACCCATGAAGGTCCTTGAGTTGAGTAGTTCATATCCATAATTTCGCATGAACCCTATGAGTCGAGCAGTCTTGAGATGAGAAGTACCATTGAGTCATTGAGTTGAGTAGTTCATGCCAATAATTCCGCATTGATCCACTGAGTCAAGCATTCTTGAGATGAGTAGTATCATAAACTCCTTGAGTTCAGGAGTTGTTGAGTTCCAAGAATTGAGTTCTATGCATGGTTATTGAGAACCTTTAATTGAGTCATTCACGTCCATAATTCGACCTGAACCCTATTTTAAGAAGTCTTTTTACAAATTGTTTTAAAACTTGTTTTACAGATTTGAGCACCGAGTATAAGGATGAGTAGAGGCAAATTTCATTTTTTTCAAAATGAATATATGGGAACTAAGTATTCCCAAGAGTAAATGTTTTCACATTTAAAAGAAGAGGAAATTGAGATTTCCAAAACAGTTTTGAGTAGTTGAGTACCATCTCTTTTAAGAGAAAGATTTTTGAGTAATATTCTCAAAACACAGAAGGAATTATATTTTTAAACATATAAGCTAGTTATATTTTGGGAGTAGTATTGAACACCGATATGGGGGAAAGTTCAGACAACTCACAGCCCCCATAAACCATGTAGTCGACGTGGGTATAAAGGGTGATACTTTATAGATGATTCCTTATTGATTTTTAAGCATAGCTTAGTGGATCCACTTAGTAGTAGGTTCTATACCCTATTAAGTATAGGACAGTTCTGGCAGCGTGGGCTAGACGTTATATCATCACATAGCTTATAGTGATGGTTGTCGATTAGAGAATCTCCCACAGAGTTACCTTGTATTTTTATATACAAATAGAGTTATCATTGTATTTTCATACAATCGAGTAATTATTGTACTTTTGCATACAATTGAATTATTGTCTATTGTTTTAAAAGCTTTCCAGATATTGCATATTTTATTATTGCTGAGTATCTTGAGTTTGAGTTGAGTATCTTGAGTCATAATTGAGTACCTTATTATTGAGTTGAGCCCTATTTCTCTAAGTTGAGTTGAACTATGTTTCATTGAGTTGAATTGAGTTGAGTGAGTTGAGAAGAGGTAACTATGTTTCTTTTCCATCAGTTCAAGCTTATGTTTATGCATTAGAATTCCCCTTACATGCTCGTACATTCCATGTACTGAGCTATTTGGCATGCATCATTTCATGATGCAGATACATGTATTCAGGATCATCAACAGACATTTCATTGAGGTCATTTGATATTCCAGTCAGCTTTGGTGAGCCATCTTATATTCTGGAGGACTTCAGCTTTATCTTACTATTAGTAGTTTTGAGATGTCGTGGGTTTTGTCCCGACATCCTTCTGTAATAGTAGAGGCTTCATAGATAAACAGAGTTGAGGAGTTTCTGTATTTACTTTTATTTTGAGTATTGTACAAAAATTTAAAAAGGTTGAGTATTTGAGTTCAATGAAATTTAATTCAGTTTTATGCTTTTGTATGCTTGAGTTAGTCTTCCGCTTGTAGTCATCTAGGATGAGGGTTCGCTTGGAGACCAGCAAATGGTTCTCAAGTGCTGACCACGTCCAGCGTGTAGGCTCGGGTCGTGACAAAATTAGTAATAGAGCACAAAGTTTAAGTGTCCTAGGATGTCTATGAAACCGTGTCAAGTAGGATCGTGTTTATGGTTGTGAGGACCCTACTTTTATAAATGAGGGACTATAGATATTTAAGAAAAGTTTCCCTTCTTTCATACTCTTAATCGTGCAATAGAGCTATGTCATAGAAACTTATTATAACTCGTGTGTTCTCCTATCCCTTCGACTACCTCTTAAATTAGAAGTTGTTAAAAAGCAAAGTCAGTTCTTTATCGATGAGTTGCTTTTAGCAAAGTCATGAGGAAGTCATGAGACTCAAGAGGGGCATGACCGAAGCCTGGGAGTGAGTTCAGTGTTGAGTTTGAGAAAATGCACTCATATTCATGTTAATTGTGCATTTGAGCTAAAAGCGAGTTGTACTGTCTTCTCTAAGCCATGTTTCAGCTGAGATCCTTACGAGGAAGTATGTTTAGAGATTGGGTAGTATTTTCATCCAAAAAGGTAGTATGAGTTTCGAAATTATGAGCAGTAGTAGTGAAAGTGTCAAGAGTTAGAGGAAAGTATGCAGAGGTTCAGTAATCAAAGGAATGGAGATAGTGATGAGGCAAATTATGTTATTGCAATCATGCATCCAGTCAGTTATAAGTGATGAGTTCCTTTATGAGTAGAATAAGGAATAATAATGTTGTAGAGTGTTCTCGATAGAAGGAAGAGGAATAGTTACTAATCATGATGAGATAGAGTATATTTTAACCAAATTAGAGTTGATGTCGATGTGCCATCATGTTAGAGGAGACTAAATTCATGTGTTGAATAAGAGAACATAATATTCATTAAGTGATAGATCTAAGCTAGGCTTATGATTTGTTTGAGAGGGTCATGGTGTTCAGAAGGTTATAGAACTGATTAAGTAATGAGGTATAAAAACTGGGCAAATAGTTCTTAAGTTCTGAAAAGGGGATGTAGACCAGTTTAGAGATGATGGAATAGGTCCATAGCTTTCAAGTGTCAGCTTTAGACCTAAGGGGGAGATGATAAGATTAGAAATCAAGTCAAGTGTCGAGAATAAGATAGTAATGAGCTCAAAAGAGTATGGGAGATATCTTTCCAGAGGTCCTTTTAGTAGAGGAGTGATGACAGGAGGAGTAGATTAATGTTCTCATAGTGATAATGATGGTTTGATAATTCCATCTAAGGTTATAAATGAGTAGGAAGAAGAGGATGAGGTTTTACTATGAGAAATAGTTAAATGAGAGCCCTTAGTTGCTTTCGAGTGGTAATGCGGGAAATTCTAGTTGGTATGACACAGATGATAAGGGAATGAGAAATTCTTAAGGAGCTGGTTAGTAGGAGTACATAGAGTTGTTAGAATGCTAAGCTTGAATGTGGTGTTATAAAGGTTAGGTGGTTCTTGATATGAGCCCAATGTTGACTAAATGTGGTGGTAAAGAGTAATATTCTTGGGATGAGATTCCCTATAGAGAGGTATAGAACCTAAACCTAGGATTTGGGTTAAGCTTGAATACAACAAGAGCGTGCCATTAGACTCGGACCTTGGTAAGAGAAGTCATGAACCCTTGTGGGAGCTACGAGTTGCAGCTAATGAGGTATGGTATAAGGAAAAAAAAAGGTAGTTGAGGAGTGTTGCTAAGCTTAACAACTAGCAGTCATATTGCCCCAGACATGGTATTCCTATTCTTACTTCCTGCCCAGATTTCCTTTCTTTCAGATAAGGTAACTTCTGAGAGAGTGTGACTATGTTCACAACAACATCGTTCTTAACTTACATGTTATAGAAGGTCCCAAATCTTGTATGAATCAGTCCAGCCTGTGTTAGTAGGCAAGTTCATGAGTCAAAGGAGATAGTGAGAGTAACCCCGTTCCATACCCAGTCCAGTCGTCAATCGAGGACGAATGATCCCAAGGGGGAGATAATAAACACCCCATAAAATTTTAAGCTAAAACTCGAACCATTCTTCGTTGAGAATAAAATTTTACCGAGGAATTGAAACTTTCTTAAGTGTTAAGGTCGCTAGATGTAGCACCTTGAGTTCCAAAAAGAACTAAAGAGAATTCCTTAAAATCATTCCTAGGTTCTTCTAAGTTTTGGGTCAAGTTCAAACGACTATAACTTTTAGCATAGGCTGAGTTAGAAGACCTATAAGATAGCAAATGAAAGGACTTGGGATCCTCTTTCCAACGCCGCTGATTTTGTTAATTTTTGAGCTAGTATGAGGGAGATATGCCCGTTTGAAGTCAGGCTGTCCAATTAGGGAAAGTTACCCAAAAATATGAAGGGTATTTTGGTCTTTTCCTTACCAAATCATCTTAAAACGAATTTTACTAATATTTTGGGGACAAATCTGATTTGGGTCAGTTTTCATAAATACAAATACGCTTAGGGTTTCAGAAGAGAGTTCCTTCAAGTCATTCCTAAGTGCTTTAATGTTTTGGGTCAACTTAAAATGACCATAACTTTTAGCACAGGATGAGTTAGGAGACCCATAAGAAATCAAATGAAAGATCTCTGAGTCCTCTTTCCAACGCCACCGAGTTTGCTAATTTTTGAGCTTGTATGAGGGAGATATGCCCGTTTGAAGTCGGGCTACCCAATTAAGGAAAGTTACCCAAAAATATGAGGGGTATTTTGGTCCTTTCCTTACCCAATCAGATTTAATCATTTTTGGTAATGTTTTAGGAGTCTAAACCGATTGGAATCAGTTTAAGTTATTCATAAATTATGCTTAGGGTTTTGTGAGGAGTTCAAGAAGAGGAGAAAAGGAAGAGAGTTCAAGATTTTTGCGAATCTTCGAGAGATTTCGCCAAGGATTTTATCCTAAGAGGTATGTAAGTTTCCATAGTATTGAGAATTTTTTTGAGTAAATTTTCGTGTACTTCTGTTAGGTATCCGCATCTAAGTAAGTTGGGAAGAAACCATTCGTTTTTAGGCAAATTTGAGACAAAAATCGAAGAAGAAAAATTCATTAGATTATTCGGGGGGAGGGCTGGGGCGGTGCACCCCAGATACGCCAGAGGGGTTGGGCCGGTGCCCCAGCAGTGCACCAGGTTGCTGCCTCTGAAGTTTAGGGCTGGCACCCCGCGCCAGCAGTACGCTAGGGTCGCCTGCCCCCACCCTTTTTCCGTCGTTTGTTCCGTCTAAGTCCTTTTAAAATATACATTTACTCCCTATTGATTTTAACTACCCTAAACACATCTAACATCGAGAGATCATTAATAACATAAATTATAACCCTTGAATCCATAATTCAAATTCAAGGAAGAGTTAAGAGTAAAGTTCAAGAAAGTCCCTTTGAGTCTTTTCGAGGAGTCTTCTACAATAACTTTTAAATTGTTTCAAGACTCAAGTAAGTGAGTATGAGAATGAGGAGAATGTATTTGTGAGTCTACATTATCATTGATATCCTTGAGTTAAGTCGTTCATGCCAATAATTCTGTGTGAAATTCATAATTTGAGTATCTTCGATAGGAGAAGTACCTTCAAGTTCTAAGTCTTGAGTATTGAGTTCCTATTCCTTTTGAGATTATATTCCTAGTCATGGGACTACTACATGTTACCCGTGAAGGTGCTTGAGTTGAGTAGTTCATGCCTATAATTCAGCATGAACCCTATGAGTCGAGCAGTTTTGAGATTAGAAGTATCATTGAGTAGTTCATGCCCATAATTCCGCATGAACCCTCCGAGTCGAGCATTCTTGAGATGAGTAGTATCATTGACTCCTTGAATTCTGGAGTTGTTGAGTTCCAAGTATTAAGTTCTATGCATGGTTATTGAAAAGCTTGAATTGAGTTTTTCACGTCCATAATTTGACATGAACCCTATTTTAAGAAGTCCTTTTACAAATTGTTTTAAAACTTGTTGTAAAGACTTGAGCACTGAGTATAAGGATGAGAAGAGTCAAGTTTCATATTTTTCAAAATGAATATATCGGAACTAAGTATTCCCAAGAGTAAATGTTTTCATAATTAAAAAAGGAGGAAACTGAGATTTCCAAAAGAGTTTTGAGCAGTTGAGTACCATCTATTTTAAGAGAGTGATTTTTGAGTAATAATCTCAAATTACAGAAAGAGTTATGTTTTTAAACTTATGAGCTAGTTGTATTTTGGGAGTAATATTGAGCACCGATATGGGGGAGAGTTCAGACAACTCACAGCCCCCATAAATCATGTAGCCAACGTGGGTAGAAATGGTTATACTCTTTAGATGATTCTTTATTGTTTTTTAAGCAAAACTTAGTGGATCCACTTAGTAGTGGATTTTATACCCTGGCAAAGTATAGGACAGTTCTGGCAGCGTGGGCTAGATATTGTATCATCACATAGCTCATAGTGATGGTTTTTGGTTAGAGAATCTCCTACAGAGTTACCTTGTATTTTTATATACAAATAGAGTTATCATTGTATTTTCATACAATCGAGTTTTTGTTGAATTTTTGCATACAATTGAGTTATTGCCTATTGTTTTAAAGCTTTCCAAGTATTGCATCTTTTATTGTTGCTGAGTATCTTGAGTTTGAGTTGAGTATTTTGAGTCAGAATTGAGTACCTTATTGTTGAGTTGAGCCCTATTTCTCTTATTTGAGTTTAACTATGTTTCGCTGAGTTGAGTATCTTACTATTGAGTTGAGCCCTATTTTTTTGAGTTGAGTTGAACTATGTTTCATCGAGTTGAATTGACTTGAGTGAGTTGAGAAGAGGTAAGTATGTTTCTTTTCCATCATTTAAAGCTTATGTTTATGCTTTAGAATTCCCCTTACATGCTCGTACATTCCATGTACTGAGCCATTTGGCCTGCATCATTTCATGATGCAGATACATGTATTCAGGATCATTAACAGGCATCTCGTTGAGGTCATGTGATATTCCGGTCAGGTTTAGTGAGCCATCTTATATTCTGGACGACTTCATCGTTATCTTCTAGTTAGTAGTTTTGAGATGTCGTGGATCTTGTCCTAACATCCTTCTGTAATAGTACATGTTTCATAGATAGACAGAGTTGAGGAGTTTCTGTATTTACTTTTATTTTGAGTATTGTACAAAATTTTATAAAGGTTGAGTATTTGAGTTCAATGAAATTTAATTCAGTTTTAAGCTTTTGTATTCTTGAGTTAGTCTTCCGCTTGTAGTCAGCCAAGATGAGGGTTCGCTTGGGGACCAACAATGATTCTCGAGTGTCGGCCACGTCCAAGGCGTAATCTTGGGTTGTGACAAAAATATAGAGGCAGAAGTGTAAAAGTTAAAAGTTTGGGACTATTGAGAAACCATATTTTAACCAAATTAATATTATTTATATATTTATTTGTCCCTTCTACCCAATATTTAAGAGTTGAAGCACTCCAACCTAATTGGCTAACTAGTTTGTCCCTTTTAATAGACCTTTCCTACTATACTAGTAATGTCCATCAAATTGGTCATAAATATTTGAAACGGAAAAAGGATCATATTTTCCTTCGTAATCTTTGAAAAGGGTCATATTTACCATTTGTCATATATTTATGATATATTTGTCTTTGTACAATTAAGTGTCATGTCACTATTTTTATTAATTAGTCTATGTGGTGCCTATGTGGCACCTACATGGCTCCAGCCTCCATGTGTACATATTTTTTTATTATAATTTATTATATCCGACCCATTTAGTAAAATTCAACCCAACCAATGTGGAGACCCATTAGCCCTAATTTCAATATCCATTAGCCTTGATTTCTATATACATCATCTCACATCACATTAGATGACGTTTCATGCCATTCATGTCTTGATTGAGAGAGAGGATCCAACAATAGGTAAGATTTTTATCCTCAGCAACAATTAAAACACATTTTACTTACCTTTCAACCTCAACTATACTTGTGCCTAAATATACGAAACAAACCCGAACAAATCTAGTTATTCTACTAGCTTGTTGTTATTGAATGTTAAAAAAATAACAAATTCACGCAGAGTCATATAGCATATAGTACCATGTGCATATTACAAAAACAGAAAATTTGTAATATAAGTAATCAAAAACATGATATGAATGCTCCTTTTCTCTTAAAGATATCAATTTGCAATAGAGCAGAAGCCAGCTGACAAATAGCTTTAAGCAAATGGATTTTACAGCTTCTGCAGAGAGGAGAGGACAGAGAAAAAAAAAAGAGAAACGATGCAGTTGTTATTGGTCTGGTAGAAGTTGATAACAAATACGATACAAAAGGGTAAAGACATGATTTAAGGATAAAAATCTTACCTATTGTTGGATCTTCTCTCTCAATCAAGACATGAATGGAATGAAGCGTTCATCTAGAGGTGTCAAAATTGAGCCCAATTGTAGGTAACCCGCCCAACCTGCACAAAATTTTATGGTTGGACTCAAGATAATTTGAATTGGGTTCAATCTCAATCCATTCAAGTCCTAACCCAGTTTAAGAGAATCCTTAATTGAGCCCAATTTAATCTCCAATTTCAACCCGTTTTAAGATTCCTTATTTGCATTGATATAATGTATGTTCCTATATTAAATGTAGAAATTACTATCTATTTTACATCTTTTAGGATTTATCTATCCATTTGTAACTTCTTCTTTTTTTTAAAAAATTCTTTAGTTGAATTCAAATTGTGGTTATAAAACTTAAATAATAATATATTAAAATTATTGAGATTAAGCTGGTCAGGACCCAACCCATTTTAAGCCCATTGGAGCCCAAAGTAAACTTGGGTGAGTCATGACCCAACCCAATTTCTATTTCAACCCATTTTAATATTTTCAATTTCAACCCAACCTGCCCATTTGACACCCTACGTCCATCTAATGTGATGTGAGATGATGGGTATAGAAATTAGGGCTAATGGGTATTGAAATTAGGGATAACGGATCTCCACATTGGTTGGGTCGGATTTTACTACATGGATCAAATATAATACTAAATAGAAAGTGTTTTTTTAATTATATATATATATATATATATAGGCGCCACGTAGGCATCATGTAGACTAATAAAAATGGTGACATGACACTTAATTGTACAAGGGCAAATATGTGCCCAAAGTTGGATGGTAAGGGCAAATATATCAAAAAAGTATGACGAAGGGCAAATATAATCCTTTTTTAAGAGTACAAGGGAAAATATGACTCTTTTCCGTATTTGAAATGAGCTTGTATTGACAGATGATTTGATACATTAGAAACTAGACATCAATAATATTACTTTATAGTTAGAAAACCATAAAATACTCAATATAATGGAATGTATTTTTTTTTAAGTTGGACCATATATGAGGTGACTTGAAATTCTAGCTCATGGTAGCTTCCAACCCGATCATGTGCTACAACTCTTCCTAGACCTTAACAAAGAATTGAGTCCATCTTTTATTACATCCTCTTACCAGCATCACTCAAGTATGACTTACCCTTCAACATAATATGTGAATTGCAATAAATCTTAGGCACAATAAAGGATCTTCCTTGTAGCCTTCACTTCAACACCATGGATTTCGGCCTGAGTCTTTAAATTTACTTTTATTGTTTGAATGGTTGAATTGACTCACTCTTGATGATTTGCCATATTTGTGTGAGTGTCAATTGTGTATTGATATGGAATTTATCATCTTCTCGGTATATGTGTGAACATGATTATTTGCATTGGTTCTGAGACACTATAATAAGAATTGGATAAATTTTGATGTCGAAGGGAAATGGTTCCAATAGATACATGGACCTTGTGAGTCCTCCATGAATTTCGGATGAAGTCTCAGTGTATCATTAGGATAGACATGCATTAGTATATGTGACATTGCAACTTCTTGCATTACACTTGTTTCCTTGATCATTATGGGTGATTTGTTATGGTACTGTGGTGATTTGATTATGAAAGACCGTGATGTCGAATTGTATATATTGAGGTGAAATTTGTGATGTATTACATGTACTACATTGCTATATGATTTGTGAATTGTTAGGTTGAGCTGGTTTAATATATTTGTAGATTGTAGTATGTGGAGGTTCAAATGATGTGTTTGGAGTACTTGTGTTCAATATTGCTTTATTTAGGGTTAGTTAGGGTTGCTTGTTGAGTACCGTTGTTGTTTGATACCCAGTACCTTAGTTTCTGCACTTGTATAGATTATGAGCCCGGATCGTCGTGATCACCTCTTCTCATCTTGTTTGAGGCTTTCTTGGGATTTCGTGACGTAGTTGCTTATCATCTCAGCAGACATCACTTATTCTTTCATTAATTTCTTGTTTTGTTCTAGATACAAAGACATTCAAACTTGTATTTATTTTGAATCTATCGTAATATTAGAGGCTTGTACACATGACATCAGATTTGGGGTGTTTAAGTTATATTATATTTTCTACAATGTTCATGTTATGATAATCCTTTTTTCTGTTATTACTTCCATCTGTAGTTCTTTAGTTCAGTTTTAGGCTGACCTGTCTTGGTTAGATAAGACACGTGCCATCAAATTGATTTTTGGATTATGACATTAACGATTAGTCTTATATTTCATGCTCAAACTTTCAGAATAATTTTTCGATCTTTAAAACAAATAACGAACCTTTTAGTTGACACAATTTGCTGAAGCAACGTCAAAGCACCCAAAAAGCTTAAAAGCTCACCAAAAACTCATCCAGAACCTCACAAACACAAAACAAATATACTCCTAGTTTGGAAATGATATTTCAGACTCGATGAAATCATCAAAACACCCAAACAAGGTTACCTTAACCCTATGTTTGCCCAAAGTCAACTTTAAATTAAGAATCTCCAAATTTTCAAATAAGGACATGAAAGTCATTCAAAAGTTTCAAAAACTGAACCAAACCTTAAACTAGACCAAATAACACCCTTCGTACCTAGTGAAATTATCAAAACTCAAAATTGACCTTTCTAGTCTCGAACGTTGACTAAAGTCAAACTTTAGACTTAACTTTTTCCGGATCTCATCTAATGTCTCAAAATCAAACCAAAAACCTTGAGACCCAAACCAACAGTTTATCTAGATCAATCTGGAGCTAACAAAACAGTTAAAATTCCATTTCGAGCTTGCTATCATCAAATGTTGACTCTGGTCAACAATCGTTTGCTTTCAACTTTCAAAATACAAAATATCTTCCAAAACTCATCTAAATATCTTAGAACCTGAGTCAGTAGTCCTACAAACCCAAAAGTCATGTTCTAGAGCTGATAGAACTGACAAAATTCTATTTTGATATCCAAAACTCCATATGTTGACTAAAGTCAAACATTTCAACTTTAAAACCTTTAAAAAACAAAAAAAATAATCAAAACTCCCAACTTTTGACTACGGTTCCCAAACCCAACCATATCAATGGACAAAAATGACTCGATACAATTTTTGGGAAAGGTAAAATAGTAATTTTCTAGAAAATTTCATAAATAACCTTAATGGTCTTTACAAAAGGCATATGAAAATCTATTTCATGAAAATGCACTTTACAATAATAAAATTGAATATTTTAATCATTGAAAAACTCATAGAAAAGGTAGATTTTATGAAAGTTTGGGTTTACCTAAATTTGGGAGAGATCTTACAAACACTACGTCGCCAATTGAAACGACTTATATTTTTTTA
Organism: Solanum piurae; assembly: GCA_029582685.1. NCBI lineage: Eukaryota > Viridiplantae > Streptophyta > Magnoliopsida > Solanales > Solanaceae > Solanum > Solanum piurae. The sequence continues at coordinate 14,372 of JAJOOO010012579.1, read as the reverse complement.
TCCTTCAACAGAGCTCTAGAATTATCTACATAAGAGCAAAATTTTGTCTAATTTTTATGCTACCCATTATCTCAGGAGATAAATATTTTTGTTACTAGAATTAAAACAATAGTTTCAACAAATAGAATAGGCACGTATTACCCTTTCATTATTTTATAAAATATATATTTTTTCAATTGGATTCTAGTCTAATAGCTAAAAATAGGTTGGCTCACATCCTACCAGTCATGCATTCTCCTAGTTAACCTCTATCATTGCCATATTTTCCATGGAAGTTCAATCTCTTCCATGTTGCATCTATGTATCCCGTGAATGGAATAATTAAAAATAAGGTAATTCTCCATCAATGCAATCTTCCTTTTATACCTAGAGTAAATACAATAGAGAACATGACAAACACTAAATTTGTAATTTTATCAATCTTCATCTATTCTTTCTCATACCTTTAATTAAATCAATAACCAACTTATACTTATCATGCTATAAATATGCTTTAGATGTTTTGATGCAATTTTTCTTTTAACATTTTGTAAGTGCATCCAATGTTAAAAGCATGATTGCATCAAAACATTAAAAATATATTTATAGTGTAATAAGTCTACTCTATTTATCGAATCAAGTACAAGTATAAGAAAGCACATGTGAAGATTGTTATAAATTTATAATTAAAAGAGGAAAAGAAAGCTAAATACAAGAGAAAACAAAAAAAATTAACCATGAAAAAATTGTAAGAATGTAGTGGTGTAAGAGACTAGATCCGTGATTCACTTCTCTTAGTAAATAAAGATACCAAAAGTAAACACTCGTGACTCTTGGGTTGTGATTCACACGGAAGTTTAGTTGTTGATGAAATATTGATGTTTACCATGTTCGCTTTCAAAATTACACTCCAGCTCTTGGAAGAAGACAATTACGTAGAAACTAATAACTAGGTACAAATATTAGGCTACATTAATAGGGAATTACCCCATTCAAAATTGTTCCATCCGAAGAGTTTACAGATTAATCTAGAAAAGAGAATGAAATAAATTTAAATACTTTAATATACATCAGCATCTTGATCACGGTAATCTTACATAGAAATCGTTAGGGGCAATACCTGATGTAGAAGACATCATCACAGAAAGAGGCGGAAGCGTTACTCATAAATTGGTTTCTACCTCCTTACCCTAGCCTTACGTTATTACAACCATCAGTGATGAAAATAATGTACAGAGTATGAGGTAACCCTAATGGATAGAGGGGGGAGGGAACCAATTATAGAGGTTAAGACGTAGTCTGGTACGCCCATCAAGTAACCAATGTACGGACGAAATCTATTCTTCATTAAATATTAGTTATGGTTTTACTTGAGTCACAAGTAAACTTGGGCCATAAGTAAGATATTGTTCTTACATTCTCCCGCTTGGCCCAATGACCATATAACATTAATATTTCATAAACATTAGTTGTGCATACAATAAATCTTTTCTATAATGTTCATCATACATACCACATTATGACAAATTACTAGTGCGAGTTATGATAGTTGTACATAATTTTATGCTACATACTTCCTTCCATATACTACTACTGTAACACCCCAAAATTTTCTAAGCTAAGACCCGAATCATTTAATAATACCTCAGAACTCAACTATTAAAAAGGACCTCAAACGCCAAGCCAAGTTCAAAGCATTCCTATTAGCTAAATTCTTGCATGAGTTCATATAAGGGTCAACTTCAAATGACTATATCTCTTGGCATATATGAAGTGTTAGGTGGCCTATAACCTATTAAATTAGAGGCCTATGAGTCTTATTTCCAAAGCTACCAAGTGTGCTTTATTTTGAGTTTTGAATAAAATGTTGTGGCTATTTTACTGGAATATACCCAAGCTGAGAAATTGGACGAACTCACCTGCTTAATCGACAATTCGCTGAATGGGTTGGAGAATCACCAAATTATCTCACCGAATTTTTCTCAAACCTTAAGTTTCTGTTCATTTGGGAGATCTAAAGTCCCAATGGGTGATTCGCCTAGTATTTTTTGCAAGGAGACCTCCAAATCACCGATTTGGCTAACAAGATTCATTAAATTTTATTTTATTTTTAGATTTTTATGGGTTTTTAACGTTCTTATAAGGTTATTATTAAACTTTTACACTAAATAAACTTCCCTAAATCCATGTTAAAACCTAATAATATCACTATACGGGTATCAACTCTCAAAATCCCTTATTTTCTTTCTTCCAAAGATCAAGAACTCCAAGAAAGAGTTTTCTCCAATTTCTCAAGATATAAAGGTTCCAAATTCAAGATTCTCTTTAATAATACTAAGATTTTAAATTCCGCGTTCTTCTCCACCCTTCATTTCCAAGAAAACCGCAAGGAAGACAAAAGTTAGAGTTTCAAATCTTCTAATTGAGTTCTTCTTCAAACTCTTTTAAGAATTTTGTTCTTCCATGTATGTAAGCTATTAAAGTATTGGACTACTTCGTCCTCACACCCTACATATGTATAAATTGAGTAAAAGAGTAATCTAGGGTTTTATCCTTAATTTTTAGTATTCTTGAGATGATTAGTATTGTTGAGTTCTGAGTTCTTGATTTCTGAGTATTGAGTTTTCAATATTGTTATTGAGATCCTCGAGTTGATTTGGTCATGTCTATATTTTAGCATGAACCCTATTTAGAGTTATAATTTTTGAGAATCTTTTAAAGCAAACACTTTTTTTTTATCTTAAACTGATTTATTTGAGAAAACAAAGATGAGTTTTGAGAAAAAGTTTTAAGAAATGATTTGAGTAAGAGGATAAGGGAACTAAGTATTACCAAATGTATCACTTTGTAAATTGAGAAACGTATTACGATTCATGATTAGTATGAAAATTGAGTATACCATCAATGTTTAAGACACATGGTATCTAGATATGACATCAATGTTTATGCAATATGACTTGTCATATCATCAATGATCAGATCACCGTATGATCTCAAATATAGATTTCATGATTACAACCTATATATAAGTTATTTCAAGAGTTTTAAGGGAATTGTAATGGTTCCGAATGTATCATTTTTACATTTCGAAAAGAGAAACTTTGATTTCTAAATGAGTTGATGAGTTCAGAGATATTTCAGAGCAGTTACCTCATTTAAGAGGTTATTTTGAGTAATTACCTCAAAACAGAGAAAGAGTATGTTTTATATATTTGAGCATGAGTATATTATTGGGAGTAGTATTGAGCACCGATATGGGGATGAGTTCTGACAACTCAAAATCCTCATAAACCATGTTTTCCAACATGGGTAAAGGATCATACATTTTAGATGAATCCTTATGGCTTAGTGTATCCACTTAGTTGAGAGATTCAATACCCCGACACTGTATAGGTCAGTTCAAGCAAGGTGGGAGAAATGATGTATCATCACGTAGCTCATAGTGATGGTCGTCGGTTGGAGAATCTCCCAAATAGAGTTAAAAAATGTATTTTTATCATATCACTTAATATGTTGAGTTCAGAAATGAGTAAGTATTTATAAAGCTGACATGATTTTGTTCTTTTATTTCTTTACATTTAATTGAGTATTTTTCTTCAGCCTCTATAGTTCAGTTATTTATTTTCCTCAGCAATATTACATACTCGTACATCCAATATTCTGGTGTCATTTGATCTGCATCTTTTTATGATGCAAATATAGGTGTTCATGATCATCAACAGGCGCTCTGTTGAGATTAGTTTACAGTTTTTGCTAGCTTTGGTGAGCCTTCCTTGCATTTCGGATGACTCCACTTTTGCCTTTTAGTTTAGTTATTTTGAGGTGCTGTGGGTCTTGTCCTGACATCCATGTTGAACTATAGAGGCTTCATAGATAGTTCGTGTTGAGTTTCTTTCAGTATTTCCTTTGAACTATTTTTTCAAACTATCATTGTTTTCAAAGTATTTTTAGACAGTTTTGAGTACACTATTTTAAAATAGTTTGACTTTGAGATGTTCTGAGACTTTTGCATTTAAATTTTGTTCTAAAGCTTAAATATTCTTGAGTAAGTCTTCCATTAATTAGTCGTCCAGGTCAAGGGTTCCCTTGGGAATCATCAATCATTCTCAAGTGTCAATCACGTCCAGGGTGTAAGCGCTGGTCATGACAAACTTGGTATCAGAGTACAGAGTTCAAGTATCATAGGATGTCTATGAATCTATGGCATTAGGATCTTATTTATGGTTGTGAGGGCCCCACTTTTATAAATGAGGGACTAGAGACATTTAAGAAAACTTTTCTTTCTTTCATACTCCAAATCGTGCTATAGAACTGTGTCATAAGGAACTTATTCAAACTCGTGCGTTTCTCAAATCCATTCGACTACCTCTCATACTCAAGGTAGTTGAAAAGATAATCCGATGTCCTTATCGATGAGTTACTCTCAACAAAAGTCTTGAGAAAATCATGAGACTGTATAGGGTCTTGAGAAAAGCTAGTGAGTGAGCGTATGTGTTTAAATTCGAAAGAATGCACTCTTATTCATATGAATTAAAAAGGGATAAGGTACAAGTACCCCCATAGACTATGACCGAAATCCCAGAGACACACCTTAACTAAACTAAGGTCCTATTACCCCCCTGAACTTTTTTTTGTAATATTGTACACCTTTTGTCTTACGTGGCACACTCCGTGACTCCATGCAATTGAGGCGCGTGGGAGATATTTGGGTGCCACGTAGGCAAAAAAGCTGCAGAAAATTACAAAAAAAATGGTTTAGGAGGGTAATAGGACCTTAGTTTAGTTAAGGTGTGTATCTGAGATTTCGGTCATAGTCTAGAGGGGTACTTGTACCTTATCCCAATTAAAAAAGATTATAGTTATCTAAATAAAAATTAATGAGGGGGTTACTATGATCTTATATATATGACATATATTATCAATTTAAAAGGTATATGGAGTTATTTTATTTTAGTTATTACAATGAGCTTAAGAAGAAAAAAAAGATTATTTCTGTCACGACCCAGGGGTACTCCCTAGATGTAACACGGCGTACTCGACCGAAGGGGCCTTATACAAAACCTTAGCATATCATAAACACAAGTAATATAAATGATGCGGAATTAAAAAATTTTCCAATCGAAGTCTTTTCATAAATTCAAAATGGAAGTCTAGACATTGTCTCATTAACCATCTAATACAATCGAGAATCAATAAAGGTCACAACCCTTTACAACATAGTCTCAAACGAAAATGTAAGAAGAAACTAGAAATGAACAACTCTTGTCCTCGAACCATGAGGACTCATTGAAGGTGTGGAGAATAGTCAATCTGAGCTTTTGATCAAGAAAGAAGCACGCCTCAACAACCGGCCCCTACACTTATGGAAAAATGTAGAAAATATGGGTTAGCACAAAATTTTACTAAGTATGGAAGCCATGCATAAAAATCCTTAAAACATGCTAAAAGGGACAATATAGTTTAAACCATGCTCTTTGTCAACTTTAAGAATCATTATGCATAATAGTGTAAATACATAAGTCAACCATTTCATAAGTAACCCTAAGTCATACTTGTTCAATACATAGAAAATATCCCATAATCCTATCTAATACTAAGTACCACTTTTAGGCCACCATAATCATGCATATCATAACTTGACCTCATCCATAGTCAATATTCACAGACAAGGAAACATTATGCTCATAGCTTGTAGCAAGTAAAGTCATTCTTAGCAACAATCCATATCATACATGCATAATTCATATATCTTCATAGCATAAGGAAACCACACCATAACTCCTTTCAAAACCTACTTATGCAATGTATAAGTGAAGTCCCACACCCCCACTCACACTAAGTAGAGCTCATTGAGAAGTCACAAGTATAGTTCATGTTCATGTTCTTGTCATAATTCATATTCTTGTCATGTAGGGAAATTGTCTTAACCAACATAGACCATGTGAGATACACGGAATCCGGTGTCATGTCCCACACCAAAAATAGATGTCCTACTTGCCTAAGGTAGAACTAAATGAATTAGCTTTTAGGTGGATCCACTAGCTAAAGACCTATGTGGGAACATAGTTATGGGATAGGGAGATTGCTTCTAGAAACCCCAAACCTATTGTATTGATGGGAGAGCTTCCATCTCATGAGATTACTTTAGATGACCCGGCCTTTTGAATTGATGGGAGGGTCTCTATCTCATATTCCATATCCACTCGGTGCTAAGCATTGTTTCCTAAAATTATATGTTTAGTCTTGAATTGAATTTATCTGCATGAAGGAGTATCTTACCCTCCATCCAACACAACTCATAAAATAGCTCATAGATTCACTAGGTGAGAATGAAATTTCAACCTTAGAATCATCATTAACATGTGAGTAAACCTTTCACATCATGTTCATAGTGTGTTCATGAGAATAACATTTCAATCAACACAACAACATTATCATAGTCATAGACATTTCATGCATAGTCATGTGTAAGGGTATGGGGAGAATAACCTTTCAACAATACCACAATTACACCATAGTCATAAGATCTTCACTCTCTAAGTGAATCATAAGCTTATACACAATTCTCATAAGCATGTACAAACCCTCATAATTTGACCTACAAGGACAATGAATCACATTCAATCCGAACATCTAGAATTACTACATTAGATATGGAGAATATCATGATTCAATAAACTCAATCAATATAGACATAATCAATTAACATGCTTCTAGAATCAATCAACCCACATCATGAAATCACAATTTAGTAATATGGGGGATTCATGGGTTCTTGGGAGTATTTCATCAAAAATCAACAATAAATCATCAATTCAATCATAATCCATCATAAATCAACCATTGAAAATGTTTTGAAAGAGAACCTATGACTTATATTGAATGCCTAGCTTTTGGGGAAATTGGAAGCTTTAAAATCCAGTTTTGAAGGGACTCTATAGGTGAAGGCTACCCATAGATGAAAAGCCATCATACCATCTGAAGATTCCTCACAAAATTGAGTGGAAAAGATGAGTTATTGAGCCTTAGACTTCAATTTCTTCTTCTTCTTCAATCGAGGTTTTAGTGAGAGAAATATTTAGAGATGTCACATCCCGAGACTACCCCTGAGACGCGGACATGGGACTTAGGACCACAACTGATCCCAAGCTAACCCTGCTGGCATGATCATGAGCATACTAAAGTTAATAAACTGATGCGGAAGCTAAATCATAATTAAAATGAAAAGATAGGGAATACCCATATACTATAACTAAGATAAATGATAACTGATGAATTTAATACAGAGAAGATATTAACTCAATACTAAGCTGAATCTAACTATGTCTGAAAAAATAGCCTCAAGCTGACTAGAAATACTGGGACAGGCCCCAGCTAAGTCTAGTAAAACTAAAACTAAAGGACTAAAAATACTGAAAAGATACTCATGACTATTGTCCTCGGAGAATGGGGACTCGCCACTGATTCGGCTGAACTTAAATTCGAGGATCGATCTAAGCGTGATCTGGATGCTGAGAAGATGTAGCACACGTATGCGTTAGTACTTGAAAGGTACTGAGCATGCATGATAGAGTAAAGCTGAAATAAAATATAACTGAACAAAGCAATAAAGCAATGAAATATTATGCATCAGATGAGATACTGAATCTGAGATAACTAATTACAGTGACCAATTTATCATATGCTAAAACTGAATACTGAATATACTGATAAATGGTCAATGCAATAGAATCTGACTGAACTGTGGGATCTACTAATAACCGATAATAAAACCACATGAGCTAAATGTGGAGTTCGATGTATACGCCCCATCGAGAGGACCCAATATACCCTGTCAGAGGTATAGAGGCATGTTGGCGTGGTCACTGAAATGATGCCCACATAGGGGACTTACAACCTACGTGGCTAGTAGTTCTGGGACTATTTGGGTACGCTGAAACCCTAGTCCAACTCGGTATTATGCTACTCCCAATGGATTGAGTAATTAATACATTACGACTGAATTTCTGTAAGTTACTGGACAGCTCGAACTGAACATGCAAACTGAAAATGCAACAATTAAACTAATATTGATGCATTAATAACTGAGGCATGTATAACTGAATAACTGAAATATCTGACCTAGCATGTGTAGTTCAAGAAAATACATAGCTAGGGTTCTGGAATTCATGCAATAAATTGAATATTAACATACTAATCTGATTTGGATCATTCTAATAGATAAGAACCCAATAATTCTAATATTCAAGAAATCCTAGGTCTAGTCATAATAAGGGAATCAAGAAACTGACTGAAAACTAGGGACCTAATGGGCGAAAGGAACCCACTAGTGAAATCTCACATACCTGGTGATGAATTTCACGGAGAAATTCTTGGATTTCTGGGCTGGAACTGATGAAAACTTGTTGCGTTCTTGAACTAGGGTTCTTGACCTTTTTCTCCTCTCTTGCTTCTAATTTTCTATGTTTTGATTAATGACTTGACTTATGTAAGTTCTAGTTATGTTTCTAGGCTTAAACTGACTAAAACCTCATGATTTAGGGTCTAAACGATGTATCTTAGGGGTTAAACGAAATATGAAAAGACCAAAAGACCCCTGACTTAATTGTTGTCGGAGTGATCGACGGATTGGACTTACGGGGCGGGGCGTAGGTCAATCTACGGTCCGTAGATTGGGTCCGTAAGTCAAGCCTGCTCGACAGGCCTTAACTAAAATGAGCATAACTTTTTACTCGGAGGTCGGATTTTAGCAAACTCGGTGACGTTGGAAAGAGGATTCAATTATTTATCATAAAATAGGTCATAGGACATATAATTCCTTTTGTACTAAGAGTTATGACCATTTGAAGTTGACCCAATCAACAACTTTCATCTAACTGGCTGCTGACCCTCATCTACGGTCAGACCTACGAACCGTGGATCGAACGACGGTCCGTGCTGGTCGACTGTAGTTCAAGTCAGAGTCTGGGTAAGGGATTCTTGATCCACAGACCGTGGTCTGACCTACGGACCATGGGTTGAGACTTAGCCGATTTTCTGAGCTAGGTTTTGTGAAGGGCTGCAGTGGTGAACCACGGACAACCAGCATGGACCGTGGTCTAACCTACAGTCCGTGGGTTGCACCTGCAACTTCTCAAAGACTGCATTTTGGTCTGTCTAGGATACGGGGTGTTACATTATCTCCGCCTTGGGACAATTCGTCCTCGAATGAAGACTCAACCAGTTGAAATGGAGGGAGAGGGCTGCAATCCCTACCACTAAACACTGAGAACTGAATTTATGACTGAACTGAGTTCCAAGAACATGAAAATACGCTGAAAATGCAAGCACAAACTGAAGGAACATGATTCTAAGACTGAATTTACGCATGAATGACTGAAAAACTAAAGAAGAACTATTACCTCAAGCTGGAGTGGAATCGGAAGGAAAGAGGTGAGGGTACTTGGACTTCATGGTTGTTTCTGCTTCCCAAGTAGCTCCTTCTACAGACCGACTCCTCCACAAAACCTTGACTAAAGCGACTTCTTTGTTTCTCAACCTTCTAACCTGACGATCGAGAATCTCAACTGCTACATCCTCAAATGAAAGGCTACCTTTTACAGCCAAACTCTCAAATGGCACTATGGATGATGGATCACCCACACACTTCTTCAAAAGTGAAATGTGGAAAATCGGATGCACTTCTGCTAAGTCTGCTGGCAACTCCTACCAATAAGCCACTTTACCAATCCTTTTCAAGATCCAGTAAGGGCCTATATATCTGGGAATGAGATTCCCTTTCTTGCCAAATCTCATCACCCCCTTCATAGGTGACACTTTCTGGAAAACCCAATCATCCACATGGAAATCTAGTTCCCTTCTTCTCATATCTACCTAAGACTTCTAGCGACTTTGGGCAGTCTTAAGTCTATCTCTAATGAGTTTCACTTTCTCCATAACATCAAGGACTGAATCTGGTCCTATCAAGGTTGCTTCACCTACTTCAAACCAACCAAGTGGAGATCTACATCTACGCACATACAATGCCTCATAAGGGGCCATTTGAATGCTAGAATTGTAACTATTGTTGTAGGCGAACTCAATAAGAGGAAGGTGATCATCCCAACTACTCTTGAAGTCGATCACACAAGCTCTCAACATGTCCTCTAAGGTCTGAATGGCACGCTTTGCCTGACCATCCGTCTGTGGATGAAATGTTATGCTAAGGTTAACCTGAGTACCAAGACCCTTCTTAAATGACTTCCAGAAATGAGAGGTAAATTGAGGACCTCTATCTGAGATTATAGACAAAGGAACCCCATGCAACCTCACAATCTCATTAATGTAAAGCTTAATGTAATCCTCCGCCTAATCTGTAGTCCTGATCGACAAAAAGTGAGAAGACTTAGTAACCCTATCAACAATCACCTAAATGGAGTCATGATGTCTACGAGTATGAGGTAAACCTGTGATGAAGTCCATGTTGATCACTTCCCACTTCCAAGTAGGAATGTCAATTTCTTGAGTCATACCTCCTGGTTTCTGATGTTCTACCTTGACTTGCTGACAATTGGGGTACTTAGCCACAAAATTTGCTATATCTCTTCTCATACCATTCCACCAATAGACTTCCCGCAGAATGCGGTACATCTTAGTGGCACCTGGATGAATATAATATCTGGAGTTATGGGCCTCTGCAAGAATATGTTGTGCCAATTCACCCACATCAGGAACACACAATCTACCCTGATAGCGAAGTACACCATCTCCCCCTTGGGAGAAAACCTCCACTCTCTGATTATGGACTGCACCCTTAAGTTCAAGCAAGATTGGATCACTGTCTTGCTTTACCTTAAGCACTACTACCAAAGAAGATTCTGCCCCATTCTGAACCGTTGTACCACCATCTGATATGCTCATAAGACGAACTCCTAGGCGAGCAAGTTTGTGAACATCATTTGCTAGCTCTCTTCTTTGTTCCTCAACATGTGCTACACTACCTATGTATAATCAGCTAAGAGCATCTGCTACTACATTCGCCTTACCCGGATGGTAATGCATGATCATATCATAATCTTTGAGGAACTCAAGCCACCTTCTCTAGCGAAGATTCAACTCTTTCTAGGTGAATACATAATGGAGGCTCTTATGGTCTGTGAACACATCTACATGAACACCATACAAGTAGTGTCTCCAAATCTTGAGTGCAAACACCACTGCTGCAAGCTCAAGGTCATGAGTCGGATAATTCTTCTCATGCACCATAAGCTTTCTAGAAGCATAAGCTATAACCTTACCTCGCTGCATCAACACACAACCTAGGCCGACCCTGGATGCATCACAATAGATCACAGAACCATCTGAACCTTCTGGTAGAGTCAAGACAGGAGTTGTAGTCAACCTAGTTTTCAGTTCTGCAAAGCTTTTCTCACAATCATCTGACCACTGGAACCTAGTCAATGGTGAGGCTATGGATGAAAATCCTTCAACGAACCATCTGTAGTAGCCCGCTAGACCTAAGAAACTTCTGATAACTGTAGCAGAGGTAGATCTGGGCCATTGTTTCACTGCTTCTATCTTCTGGGAATCTACTCAAATTCCTTCACTAGACACAATATGCCCAAGGAAGGCAACTGATTGTAACGAAAACTCGCACTTGTTAAATTTTGCAAATAACTGGCGATCTTTGAGAGTTTGCAGAACAACTCTCAAATGACTCGCATGTTTTTCCTCATTCCTAAATTAAATGAGGATATCATCAATAAAGATGATAACAAACAAGTCCAAGTACTGCTTGAACACTCTGTTCCTCAAATCCATGAAAGCTGCAGGAGCATTGGTTAGTCCAAATGACATGACTACAAATTCATAATGACCATATCGAGTTCTGAAGGTTGTCTTCGGAATGTCACTATCTCTGACTTTAAGCTGATGATATCCTAATCTGAGGTCTATCTTTGAGAAATGACTAGCACCTTGAAGTTGGTCGAACAAGTCATCAATCCTGGGGATGGGATACTTATTCTTCATTGTGACCTTGTTCAACTACCTATACTCAATGCACATTCTGAGAGAACCATCTTTCTCCTTTACGAACAACACTGGTGCACCCCATGCCGAAATACTAGGTCTGATGAAGCCTTTATCAAGAAGGTCTTTCAACTGCCTTTTCAATTCCTTAAGCTCAGATGGAGTCATTCTATAAGGAGGAATAGAGATAGGTTGGGTATCTGGAAGGAGATCAATTCCAAAGTCAATTTCCCTTTCGGGAGGAACTCTGGGAAGATCATCTGGAAACACTTCTGGAAACTCATTAACCACTGGAACTGACTCAACAGTTAGAGTTGTGGAGCTAGAATCCTTAACCCGAACTAGATTATAGAGATAGCCCTTAGATATCATCTTTCTGGCCTTAAGGTAGGAAATGAATCGACCCATAGGCGCTAAGCTACTACCCTTCCATTCTAAGATTTGTTCATCTGGAAACTGAAAAGGAATAATCCTAGCTCTATAATCGACTGAGGCATAACATGAATGTAACTAATCCATGCCTAGAATGACATCGAAGTCTACCATTTCTAACTCTACAAGATCTGTTGAGGTGACTTTATGAGAGACTGTGACAGGGCAATTTATGTATACCCGTCTAGTTATAACTGGGTCACCGACTGGAGTAAAGACTGAGAAGGGTTCTGAAAGAGTTTCTGGGCTAACATTGAATTGGACTGCTATGTAAGGAGTTACAAAAGACAAAGTTGCCCCTGGATCTAACAATGCATAAACATCAAGATCAAAGACTCGTAACGTATCAGTGACTACATTAGGAGAACCTTCATGATCTTGATGAGCCTGAAGAGCATAGAGCCTGTTTTGGCGCTATCCACCACCTGTACCAGATGAGTTACCCTGCTGAGTCGGGCGACCTGCTGGTGCTGCTGAAGTTGTAGACTGAGCTCTACCATTATTTTCTCCTTGACCCTGGTTAGAAGGACAATCCCTTAACCTGTGACCAGACTGACCACACACAAAACATCCTTCTTTTTCTGCAAGACACTCGTCTGAATGGTTCTTACCACACTTAGGGAAAGTTAGGTAGGTTTTGGTACCTGTAACACTTCCTTGAGACTTAGAGCCTGACGCCCTACCTTTCTAATCGTTACGAAACTTGGGGGATGGAGCATAAGCTGATGAAGGGGCTGGAGTCGAAGACTTCTAATGAAACTGCGAGCGATTTCCACCACCCGATTTCTGTTGGTAATACTCGTAGTTACTTGTTCCTGCTTCCTTAGTCTCCTTTGCATGTTTCCTAAGCTTATCATCTTCAACCTGCTGATCACGAGTCATGAGCCTAGAGATGCTCATGTCTCCCAACAACATAGCATTCCTGCACTCTGTTTTCACTAAGTTTGACACCCCATAAAGAAACTTATTCATCTGAGCCCTGGATTCAGCACCCATGTGAGGAGCATATTTGGAGAGTTGGTTAAACTTGACCTATACTCTTGGACCGTCATGTTACCCTGCCTTAAGTTCATAAATTCATGGGCCCTTGCTTCTCTCAACTCCATGGGGAAAAATATATCCATAAAGGTTTCGCTGTAACAATCCCAAGTAATAGGAGTTGCATATGTACCCCTGTTCTCCTTCCACTGAGTGTACCAGATATGAGCCACTTCTTTCAGTTGGTAAGATGCCAACTCAACCCGATCATTCCCAGTGACCTACATCACCTCAAAGATCTTCTTGACGTCATCAATGAAGTTTTGGGGATCTTCTCCAACTTGAGATCCTAAGAACTCTGGCGGATTCATCCTAACAAAGTCTCGCATCCTGGATGCAGCTGACGTAACGTTGGCATTTACCGGAACTGGAGCCCGCTGATTATTTTTGGTGGCCACACTATGAGCCAACATCTGAATAACGTTCCTGAACTCTGCATTCGACACTTCTTGATCACGGACTGGAGGAGCTACGTTTGCGTTCCTAGCATTCGCATTCCTAGCATTAGCTCTATGAGGAGGCATGATCTGAAACGTAGAACGTCAAGTTAGAATGGAATTAGATCATACCTTACGCATGATAAGAGTATCAATAAAGTAAAGTTTTCCTGAAACACTTCATAGTCTCTTTCTTATTAGATGTGGTGCACTTCACACCCATGAAAAGAACTTTACTTAATACGGATTTTCAGACATCCTAGGACATTTAAACCTAGTGCTCTGATACCAAGTTTGTCACGACCCGAGACTACCCCTAAGACGTAGACACGGGACCTAGGACCACAAGTGATCCCAAGCTAACCCTGCTGGCATGATCATGAGCATACTAAAGATAACAAACTGATGCGGAAGCTAAATCATAATTAAAATGAAAAGATGGGGAATACCCATATACTATAACTGAGATAAATGATA